>JAQMCX010000041.1:8999583-9046278 GCA_029814765.1 Acanthurus leucopareius | reverse complement strand
CGGTGCGCCCTATATATGAAAACAGTTTTAAAATAGGCCATTCATTGAAGGTGCGCCTTATAATCCGATGCGCCTTACAGTGCGGAAAATACGGTAATATAAGTCTACAATTTAACAAAAAATATAACAATGATATAGTCGTTTATGCAGAAATGTTATATATTATATGTTCAACTCTTGCTGCTATAAAAGACTAGCAAGGAGGTTTTTCTTATGTGTTTGAGGACGTATATTTGGACGTGTATTTGGATCAATAAAAAGATAAATGACTGGCATAACTGATGCAAAACGACAACCAATAAAGCCACAATAGGTGCAGCACATAACGCCTCATAAACCCATTAACAAAACCTGCATCTGCTTTAAAGTTGACGTCGCATCCACCATCACAATCTGATGCTTTTTCTAATTGTGCTATAACCTTGTTTCCTCCGTTCGTCGTGGCATTTGTCTAATCTTTTGTGAAGCACCCTTTAAGTGTTTCATTAATGTCTAATTAGCTTTTCATTAGGAGAATTCAACTGTGACTTCTCCACGCGAGGTTATAAGCAACACGAGGTTTAACACGGGTAATGGTTCTTCACTGGATTGAGCAGCAATAATAGGGGCTGCCTTTGTGCTAAAGAATATTGTATTATGAGAACATCAATGCAAAGAGTGGGTGTTGATCTTTGCAAATGTCATGCTCTGTTCCACAAGGCTCAAATTGGACTTGTTATTCACCCAACTCCCCGCCTGCTTGTTTCCCACTGCCCTTTAATATTCAACAGTGCTACCTTATATCATTTTAAGGCGCTGCAAGTCTTCTGCAAAAGCTACTTAGAGAAGAAAAAATCAAAATTTCACAAAACATCGCCGAACATTTCCTGTTAAGACCGCCGCATGTTTCCACGCTTATGATTTTTTATAAATACGTTTCAAACATCGTGTTGTGTCTCTTTGTATCTGCCTAACATGCATTAATTAAGTGGAACAGGGCAGCAGTTTGCCTGCTTAGTGATAATGAGGTGCAATGCCAAGTATGAATAACAGGAGATTGACCATACGCGAGGGGGACGTCGCTAAATGAATGCAGAACAAAGCAGAGTCAATGGCTGCTTTAAAATGCGTGATAGGAGAGGTTGGCGCCGTAATGAACAATCGAAATGAATGCTGAATGGAGAGACAATTAAAAGCGCCACATCTGGCGGTGGCGATGCAAGCGGGTACCGCTGCAATTAAAGGGCCCCCGTCACTCGTGTAACCCTTCGCTGCCTGGATGCTGCAGGAGATGCTGAAGATGATCATTCAAAGCTTGGAGGAATGTTTTCAGGAAGCGCTTCGTGCTGCCCAGATGCCCCAGTGAATCCGGGAAATCACCGCTATCACCATCATCAACAATCGTATTATCTACTGATTCGATTCCTGGGCTTCTTCTCAGTCCAGATCAGTCGCTCGCTATCCTGCTGATCACAAGCTACGGGGCAATCTTCACGTCCTTTTATGTCGAGCCCAGACTGTTGCATTAAAGGAAGGACTAATTAGAGAGTAGAGGGAATATCATTTCGGCTGGATGAAGCGAGAAAAAAGGAGTTTTCCGACGGTGCCAGAAGTGACAGAAGTGATACTCCGACACTTTTTGAAGAGGTTTTGGTTTTACTTTAAAAGCACATGTTCTTTGTCTTGTCCAAAGCAAACAGGCAAAGGCCTTTTATCACTGAAGAAAAACCGTTAACATTCTACCCTGATACTTTCAGACTCGATGAAAACCCCAAATAAAGTGCTTTAATCAGGTGTTGTGACACCATGAGCCCCTGGATAACTTCCCTGCTGTTTGGCATCGAATAACAAAGGTTTTTTACTACATTTAATGGTGAATTTTAATGATGAAACCTATTTTTTAAAAGGATAATTCAACTTCTGGTGTCTGGAAAACACTGTTTCACAAAAACTCTCCAAAAACTTCAATAGATACACAGTTGTGTCGTGTTTTTTTCATCAATAGGACATAAATTTCTATATAAACTAGACTAGATAATAAAGATATCTGCTTTTCATATGTAAAAGATGTTTAGAATTATTTCTGTGTACAAGTTAAACTAGTTTAGTCTAGTTTTCTTCTGCATTGACAGAAATATTTTACTTGAAATCACCTTATGTAGTATAAGTTCATATTAATAACTACGGGTTGTTTTTGAGAAAACGTGTAATTTAAACCAACTCTTCCAGATTTTCTTCAATCAGTTAATAATTGCATAAAAGGGATGATCATATCTGAGTCCTAATGATGTTTTTCTATACAGCAGTCATGCCTACATAAGCAAATCTTATGCGTGAGTGACATCAGCTTCTTTGGCACCTCCATGTTCATAATGGTGTCAGCCTGGTCACCCTTATTAAAACTGTCTCATTCTGCCGTTATGAATTCAAATCAATAAAGTTAAAAACCAGCTTGTAAGGAGATAAAACTCGCCTGAACGTTAACAAATTTAAAAAGTGTGCCGTTCTCGTGCGGCGTTATTTGGCACTAATCGCCTGTTCGTCGCCTCACATCTCACAAAAAACATAAAACAGGAAGCTTTTTTGTTTCCACGTTGCCGTTATGATTGCAAATGACCTTTAAAAAAAAAAGAGAAAACTACAAAAAGCTTAGTCTCTTTCCTCTGAAGTATCATCGCTGCTGGCTGCAGGGCTTCATTTATTCAAGGCTGTTTAAAAGCTGGAAAAGAAAGATTTCCCTCCTCAAGAGCGGGATTGTTCGGATCTGAATGGGAAACACTGGTAGATTAACTCGACATGAAGTGCATATGGACGTACTCGTGTGTAATCTATGTAATCTTCGGTGCACAAGGGCGACGCGATGCTCCATTCGCTCTGTATGGAAAGTCTTTGAATTCTCCATGAAGGATGGTTTGTTCTCTCCCAGATGTGTGATTCCTCCTTGTTGTTCCTCTTGTTTTATTCTCACCTTCAGACATGCACACATGCCCTCTTCTTCTTCTTCTTCTTCTTCTTCTTCTTCTTCTTCTTCTTCTTCTTCTTCTCATCTTTGCCTTTGCCCCAGTCACATGCATACTGATGTGGAAATGCATGCACGCCTGCATCTCTCTCTCTCTCGTTTTCTGCTCCTCTGTGCTTTTTCCTGATTTCACAGCTTCCACTTCGTCTGCGTGGCCACGAGAATCTTTGCTGACGTCTCCGTCCTGCAGCCACAGCTACTGAGAGAGAGAGAGAGAGATGCTCTGGAGGCGAAGGGAGATAAGAGAGAGGAGACAATCGCATTAAGACTCCCTTTACCCCCCCCAACCCTCCCCTTCTCCTCTTTGACCAAAACCAGAGGTTGGGATTTGAATATTAGAGTAGGTGCACTTAAATAACGACCCAAACTGGGTGCACAGCCTCTGCCGGTGCAGGTTGAGCTACAGGCACAAACGAACTCGCCGTCGTTTAGGGAACGTGCAGCCATATGCATGCAAAGCCCCTCAGAGCGAGTGCAGGAGAGTGACACGGCGGCTGTTGTCGGCACAGCAGTGGAGCTGTCAATGCTACAACACAACATGCTGTTCGGATCCATGGGTGAAGCCTCTTGACATCAAAGGTGGTGCACAAAAGGATCCGTGTTTCCTCTTTCTGTTGTCTGCACCTGTCAAAACGGTGTGTTTTGTGTGTGGTTTTTTTTTCTGTTTCTTTTTCTTTTTTTCCTTTGGTGTTGTTGTGTGTTGTGTCTCCTCCTGCACACCGGCCATCCTGCTATCTGCTATGTAGCACCACAGAGACCCCTGGTGGAAGTGGGAAGCATAGCAATATGTGCAAATGTGTGTGGATTTGTGTGTGTGTGTGTGTGTGTGGTCCAGGATAGATCCCAGTGTCCTTAAAACACACTCTCTCTGTCTTAACTCCCTCACACACACACTCTCACACACACATCCGAGCTGTGGACGATGTTTTTACTCGGCTGTGGGACAAAATGCAAAACTGTCCTTCAACTCGGGGGCCTTTTTTTTTTCTTGTTTTTTTTTTTTTTTGAATCTCCAAACCAGATTGTGCCTGTTAACGTTTTAGCTATCATCCGAGCATGCAAGACTGCACTTGAGGGCCAAATTAGAGAAGGGCCTTGGTAAAATAAAATCCCTATTATCTTTGAACTAGCAAGTTACCCAATTATACGCCACAATTATCTCCCATCTCGCAGACTTCTGAGTCCTCGCCACAGGGCCAATGAGCAAGGAGTGCTAATGAAGAGATGCTGAATCACCTTTTTGCTTTCCTGGACGCACAAACCAGTGGAGCGCCCCCTTGATCATCAGTGGGCTTTCCTTTTTAATGGATCAGAGTCATTGCAAGACTTTGATGATATGGTTCTTTTTTTATTCCCCCCGGCGAGCCTGTCGCAGCTGCAAGACCACACACTCCTGGATGCGCCGTCGGCTTTCGGCGGCGTGTGTGTGTGATAAGAATGAGAGGTCTCTAATCCACAGCGGAGAGAGAAAACAGTTTTTTAAAATGGGTTTATCTGTCTGCAGTCACATAGGATGTGTGTTCAAAATGAGCTGAGCAGAGAGAAGAACTCCTGCTGGTGTGAAAGCAGGGGGTTTGTCTGTTGATGTGTGTTTTCTCTGCACTTTCCCTCTCTGTTCTCATGGCTCTCATCATCCCAGGAAGCCTATCTGGACATCACGCCGCCTTCTAGTGCAGAAAAAAATGACCTCAAATGTCTTCACAGCTGACTTTTTCCTCCTTCCCTTCCATTTTTTTCAGTCCTCTTCCAACTAGAATTTCTTTTGAGGGTTTTTTGTTAAAACTGCCTTCAGCTATTAGTTCAGCTTTTACTACCATACAAATTTTGAGATGCTTTTTTTTTTAAAAAAAGCATTTTTCAAGCCGTTAGAAGAAGAAAAACACATAGCTTTGGAAATTATTAGTGCCAAGTATGTGGAAGTACTTGAGTTGTAGAGATTTTTCAGCAGCTCTAAACAATATTTTTATGAGCAATGAATGAGTTTGCACATCTGAGTGAACCCGGGGAGAGTTATCAACACACTCTGCAGTTTATTTTAATATCTTTCAGCTTGTATTTGGGTTTTATGGTAGCATCCAAATTTGATTCAATCTCACTGTTTTCATCTGTTTTCCTTCCGGCCACAGCAGGCGGCTCTGATAAACCAGCCGAACGCTACCTGCTCAGACACAACAGCCGGGCAAAGTTAGTAGAACTAACCAGGGTTGGAATTATCTGGTAAAAAGAAAACTTATTTCCTTAGAAACTGACTGAATATGAGCTAAATAGAGAGTAAACTTTTGACTAAATGTGTGCTAACGCTGACTAGCTTGTCCTTCATCCTGTCGTCATAGTTGCTAAGTAGCCACCATCGCTTTGCAGCCTCCGTCACATCTTCTCCTCCTCGCTTTACTTGCACCTCGTCGAAGCTTTTGAACAGAATGTGAAAAAAGTGGCATTGCTATGATTAAAATAAAGCATCCGGCCCTGCACTGCAGCGATGACCTCCTCTGGTTTTACATTAAATCCCTTAATTTTCTCCACACATACACACTGAAAGCTCTGTGCAAAGCCTCTGCGTAGCATGTGGAATAAGAGCCGACTCAATTACAGTCTAGTTCAGTGGACCCACAAGGGCAAACAGCACCCCCCCTTTATCGTCACAAGATTACAAGTATAATTAAATTAATAAGGTGCAATTTGAACTCCTGCTTAGTTTGTATAGAAAAGGGGAGAAATGGGTATAAATTAAGAGTTTCATACAGGCCATGAATCCATTAATAGTTCAAATCAGCGTCCTTAAAAGCTGTGCTGTAACTTTTAGTGTTTAAAAATCTTCCAAAGTACTTCCTGCAGAACGTGGTGATTGAAATCTGAAAGTAATGTCTGACACAGACGAGGGAGAACAAGAGCTTTTTTATGAAGGTACAGCAGTGCTGCAAAGTTACTGTGGAAGAGCGTTCAAGAGAGTGTTTTAAAGTTTAAGAGGCCGTCGGGGAATTTTTGAAAAAAAAAAAAAAAGGTCTAGGATGGTTTAAGATGGTACCTCGGAGAGTGAGAGATTGTTTTGGGAATTGATGGAATCAAGGAGGCTGTTATGGAGGTTTTGAAGGGAGGGTAAAAATTATAGTCTGGGAAGAGAAAAGATGTAATAACAGGAGGAAAATGTAAGTCGAGGTGTTAAGGGCTGGTGCTCATTGATGCCGTATCCCACATGACGAGATATCCGCCTCCTCAGAGCGACGAGGAACAAGGATTCAATGTTTTGATCTGTCGTTTTTCAGATTTTTCATGTTCAGCTGTTGGCCATGTGAAGGTTAGCTAACATCCCTGCATCAGACATGAGTTCCAGCAGGTAGTTACCTCACTTCCTGTTTCCTGTCTCCCACAGGAAGTCCTGTCAACTTGACGTGCAGAGCTTTCTTCGGATACAGCGGAGACGTCATCCCACTTATCTACTGGATGAAGGGGGAGAAGTTCATCGAGGATCTGGACGAGGAGAGGGTTCAGGAGAGCGACATCAAGTAAGACTTTTGGGTTTTAATCTTAAAAACCATTTGAATTTAAGAGACAAATCTGAAAAATTAACAAAAAAAGGAAACAAATTAAAACAAAAACCCTTAAAAGATTTAAAAATTTACATTTTTTTACACCAGAAATATCAATATTGTGCCTCACTTGTGAATAACACATAATAAATTCATGAGATACTTGTAATCTCCTCAGCAGCAGCAGAGGAGCCTGAGGCTGAACCAGTAAACACCTATTTAACACAACTGTGTGACCACACGTCGAGTTGCAGAACAATAAAAAGGACGATTCACCACCGAGCGATCATTTAAATGATATTCATGAATGTTTTATGTGGCTGTTTAATAATGTAGACGGCTATACATTCTTTAGCACGGACATTATATATGCCCGGTTCAGGCGTCGCATCCGTCAGTGATCTGCGATTACTTTGCAATTTAATATAAATGGAGGCAGTGATAGCGGGGCAGAGCGGCAGATGGAGAGTCCGATTCGATGTCCGTGTTTGCCTTCATTTCCATTTGGGTGACCTCCATCTTTTGGCTCACACTCCCGAGTGGAAACAGAGGTCTGTTTACTCCAAAACCAGGTGAAACCCTGACATCCAGGCACACAAAGCGCCCGGAGCTGGCCGACCGTCCAGCAGTGCCGTCTAATTGGCTGCTTTTTCATAGAGACGCTGTCCTTGTTTTAGGTTATGATGCGTTCAGGTCTTATGGGAAAAAATGTTTCTGATGGTATTTAGAGGATATAACAGCTGCTTTATTGAATTTGATAATAAAAAGCAGATTTGCAGGTGTTTTTTGGTCATTTTTGATGGTTGAAAGAGCAACACTTGGTCTGAAAAATCAAGAAAATGTTGATCAGGAGAAGAAAAGCCAGTTTGAGGTTATTAAAACGGGCTGAATGACAACTTGATGTTTTCTTATTGTGGAGGCTCGTTGTTTTTGCTCATATTGGAAAAAAGAAGAAGAGGACAAAATGTTATTTTAGTTTGAAATTAATGACATGTGGACTTCATCCAAAATTTTTATTGATCGAATTAAAATCAACCACAAACAAACAAACAAACAAACTGCAGACGACACTGTAACCTTTGATAAGAAGAACTCATCGTACTTTTCTGTGATGAAACTCTTTATTTTCACAGTTAACTTTAACTTTGACTTTGACGAACTTGCTGTTGCATGTTGTACTTTTTCACAATGTTTTTGCATAATTAATGTTTTTTTTAACAGAAAGAAACAAGACTGGACCAAAACTAAACTAAACTAGCTGTGTTTGCAGCTCTCTGAGGCTGCTCTTATCACAAACTAAACTGAGTTAAACACCAATATTATGATGCTAACATGCTGAAGTTTAACAAGTATAATAGGTTTACAGTACTTACTGTCTTTGTTTGTCATACTAGCATGCTAACATTTATTGATCAACACTTAACACAAAGTATGCTTCAGCTCAGGCTGATGGGAGTGTCATTAGTTTTTTATTGTAATCCAGTGGTTCTTAACCTTGTTGGAGGTACTGAACCCCACCAGTTTAATATGCACATTCACCGAACCCTTCTTTATTGGAGAAATAAAATGTGATTTTTTTCAAATTCAAGACATGGGTATATGTTTTACTGGAAATCAGTGCATTGCAAATCAGGCAGTTAGGACGCTGACTCCCATCACGTTCCGTTATACACGTGAATCCATATTGTACATATTCGTCCGACCACTTTCTTTTTTTGCTCGACATAGTTAGTATGAGGGGATTAAAATATTAAGAAAGAAACACAGACAGTCACAAGTCGACTACTGAGTGCACCAAATTCCCTGCAGCACAGATAGGACAAGCGATGCAGCGTGATCACCTGCAGCCAGTGATGGCCAAGCAGGGCGTGTCATCAGGAATCATATGAGTCGGGTGTGTGTCTTGACCTCCGCCGAACCCCTGAGACTGACTCAAGAAACCCCTGGTGTTCGATCGAACCCAGGTTAAGAACCACTGTTGTAATCAGAAACCAAAGTGATTGATCCATTTAGTGTGATGAGAGAAGAGTTAAAGGTCCTTAATGCAACATTTTAGCACAAACTTCATTGACTCTTATGATTTTGCTCAGTCGTGACTAAAAACTGTGATCAATTCTTCTTAAATTATTCATCACCTCTTACTTAACGGATCACAATATGGACTGCAATGTTTAAAATATACACGTCCTCAATATTCTCAAGCCACGAATGTGATACATTAAACTGTGCCGAGTCCTGATGATGGCAGCGTGTGAGAAACTCGCCCAGATGAGCGTCGCGCCGCGCCATGTGTGATATGTTACCAAACTCACACTGCAGTTGATTTTCACCTAATTAATGGCCATCTGGAAAAGTGTCACAGTTTCTCTGTTTGGTCGACTGACAAGAGCAGAACTTTAACAGTCACATTCACCCACATTTGATTTCCAGATAACGAGGCAGTGAAGGTCAATTAAAACCAGAGCGTTCGCTCTCAGTCGAGGTTAATCAGTTTTAATCATCAATAGACGACTCTTCAGTCTGTTAACACACGATATGTGTGAAACAAAGGAGATTAGAGCAAATACACGCGATGATGACGGGATTATCAGATGAATGAAGTGCGAGCACAATAAGGTCAAGAGACTTTCTGAAGAAAAGAGGATTAAAAAGCATCAAAAAATGAATCAAATAGAGACGAATGCAGATCTCAGACGTCCAGGTGGGAAAGGTGTTGCTTGAGAATTAACATAAAGTAACTGAGCTGACATGTGTTTGTGCTGCGGCGTGTTCGTCGTCTCCCAGATGTTGTTTCAAAAATGTGAACGACAGATAATCTCTCATTGAGTCGTGGCAGTGAAGAGGAAATTCTTGATCCTCAATATTGTGTTTTCTGCACTGCTGTCGTCACCGGAGAGTTCAGGAAATAATATGGAGGAAAGGCATCGAAATGCACAAGTGAGGACGTAAAATCAAGAGAAATCGTTCCTCACTCAGTTTCTATCCAAACTTACAAATAGTTCTTGTTTAATTTAGTTCATTTTAAGTCATTTTAATTGAAATTCCAGCTTTTCTCAATGCAGTTTGTGTTATCCAGAGTTACAGAGGCGTTACCTCAGGAAATACATGCTGCTGTTTAAGTTTAAAATGTTACTTTTCAGTGTTTTAAACACTACAGATTAAAGTTTAATCATGTTGTGTTTCATTACTCTCTGACTGCTGTTATCATGGAAGCCAGGCGACAAAATGAAATGCAGCATTTCCTTGAATAAAATTACAGATTTATTTCTGATATTTCACATTTTTGGGAACATTTAGGATAATATAGTTGCACAACTCAACAAAATACATAACAAAGATATGGACATTTTAATGCAAAAATGTCACATTGCTCATTTACATTCACTTTTATTGTTTTTCAGTGGAGGCAGAAATCTCAGACACTAATATTCGAAAGTAAAAACGAGCTCTATGCAGGACTAGACGACATTTGAGTTGTGTTAGATGAGCAGCTGAACAGATGAGAAGTTTATACTCGTTATAAATTATAAAGTAGATGGTTGTTGGTGCAGCAAAACTCTCCTGCAGAAGAAACTTTATGAGAGAAACAACAGAACTGTAAATGGCGAATCTATTTAAAGTGCAAAGGCGGTAAAAAATTATATCAATAGTTTTTTTTTTAGTGTTCAGGAATTTTCAAGCTCATTATTTTTTCACACAGATCTTTTTTTTTTTTTTTTTTTTTTGCCTGTACGGTAATACACACATCATGCACGCTCACACACTCCTCTCATCATGTCAAGCCCCACTGTACTTCCTTTGACGGACGCCACGTATGACTAGAAAATCCTTGTTGTCGACAAACGCCGTCTAATGAAAAGGTTAACTGTAAGCGGCGTGACAAGGCGGCGGGGAAAGTGAGCGGCCCAGTCAGTGACCTGGCATTTCGAGATGTCTCTATTAGCCTTCTAGTCGGCTTCGTCCGGCTCTCAGCGCCGCTCTCTGTTGTGAAGGACACCAGGCCAATTAGAGCCTACAGGATTTAGGTGGAGGTGGGGGGAGGAAGGGAGGAAAGGAGGAGGGGGGCGGCAGGTGGCGGCATTGGGTGGGTGGTGTAACAAAGATGTGAGGAGGGAGACACTAAGGAGTGAGAAACCCTGCATTCGTACAATAGTACAAGCCAAGAGATCAAAACTGTGACCCTGAGCTACTTAAAAAGAGTGTGTGTGTGTGTGTGTGCATGTGTGTGTTAATGCATGGGCAGAAGCGTGGAGGCTCGTGTGCCCACGGTGCGTGCACACTCAAGTTTTTCAAGTGCATGTGTTTATTGTGTTGCCTCAGCGTGGTGCAGCCTCCCTCTGTGTTTTTATTTATTTTATTCTCTCGCTGCTGTTTGAATGTGAACCACTTCAAACCCAAACTCCCTGACATCCTTCCATGAGCTGTTAGCTTTGAAATGGAAATTAATCACACAGGAGTATTCCCTCGAGGGCCGCCTGTAATACATGAAATGGATCTTTTGGCACAATGTTTCGCCAGCGAGATGCCGGGTTGATATAAAAAAAATTTTTGTGGCTGCAGAATAAGACTTCACGGATCTCTGAGGTGAAGTCACAGCGTGGAGTGCAGAGAAAAAAAAAGGCCACGCTGCTGAAGTTTGGTACTGTAAGAAGTTCCCGTCCCCGGTGCTCGGGTGTGCAGCACCCTTTTGAGCAGCAGTTCATGTGTAAAATTTCATTTTCAAACTCTAATTAATTCTCTTAAGATATTTTCATGGGAAATCGGGGCACTTACAGAGTCCAGCAACACTTCCACTGCTTATTAACACCGCAAAACAAATCTGACACTGATGCCACAATGACAAACAATCATTTAAACCTGCTGGAAAAGTGAAAGATTTGAACTTAAGGAGTGGAAGAAGTCGGTATCTCGTTCTTTTGCTCTGTTTTGAAGTCGTTTGTGGAAAAAAGACTGTGCCTTTTATTAGCATTGAGTGAAAATTTAGATATTTTGCAGAATATGCATCTTCCCTTCCTTGCAAAGAATAAGATGAGAAGATAAATGTCACTTTAAAGTTTGTGCAGTAAATATGAAGGTGAAGCCAGCAGCTGTTTAGCTTAGCTTAACTTAGCATGAAAGGCTGGAAAAAGTGTGATTTTTGCCTGAACTTGCTGTCTTCCCCCTGTTGTCAGTCTTTATGCTAAGCTAAGCTAACTCCAGCTTTATATTTTCTTCATGGACATGTGATTGGAACTCATCTGTCCAGGTTTTCCCAAACACACCTTCACCTTGAGCTTCACAGAGTTCTTAGCATGCCAATTTTTCCATTCATCCATTTTCTTTCAGTTCAGGGTCACAGAGACAAAAGTTTAAGCACAGCTGTCCTCACCGGATTTGTCCGGCACTTTCAGGACTTGTTCATGCATTTACAGTCCAAAGTTCTGATATAATGCCCATCCACAATACTCAAAAAGTCCCCCAAGGTCTCACATTGAAGGTGAGAAGGTCAGAAAAAAAAGTTATCAGAAAGTTTCAGACTCCTTGAGAGCCTGAGATTACTTGAAGTTTTGGTCGGTCTGCTGTTAAAGAGACAAAAGGCCTCAGCATTTGAAGCCTGTATTGAATTAAACAGTATTTAGCTCTAATAGTAGTTTACAGTGTGTTGCATTAAATCTGGACAGACGGTGCTCGATACCTCGAAGCTGACGTCTTTTGATGTTAAATTGTATGCAGTTTTATATTTGAAATATCTGCTGTGATCTAATTCAAACCCGGCTTTTGTGTGTGTGTCGTCAGGAGAGCTGCAGACGGCAGGTAGAAACCTTTTATCAAGCCGGAGTAAAAGCAAAGCGTGAGAACAGTTCAAAAGTTCAGGCAGCTCAAGAGATAAAACTAGATCATTTATACACAGAGATCGATCACAGTATTCAGGATCCCACGTGATCACAGCCGGTCATGTGGTTTCTCTTTGATTTATGAGAATATTCAGAGGTTTGTTTTGCTCCATTTAAAGGTTTCAGGATAATATGATGTTTGTTTATGTTCAAAATGGACAGTGATGCTGTAATATTTTCCCCTCTGCCGGGAAACAGGTTGCTTTTATCTCTGCTGTAGTTTAAAGGAACCATGATCTGATTTTCTGGATTTGACCCAAATTAAAAAACGGCTTTTGCACCCAAGTCGAAGTTGCAGAAGTGGCAGAACCAAACCCGACCTCCGGGGTGTTTTCCAGGATAACCCCGAGGTGTTTGCCCGTGTTTTTTCCTCGAGCATCGCGGTGAGACATCGTGTTGCCTCCTCGCTGCAAACAGCATCAAGCAACCGGCTGCACTTTCATCTCCATCCAGCTACTCGGCACCGGTTTCACCGCCGCCCTCGACCTTTTACGCGCACCACCTGCCAGAGGTTTGTGTGGGTGTGTTCACGCTTTATGGGTTCGCTTTTTCCAGCTACACACACTTTCTCCACCTCCTGTTCATCACCCTCACACACACACACACACTTATATGCACAAACAAAGCGATTCCACCACTCAAAACTTTCACTAAAAAGTATGATGGATGCGAGTCTCTTTGTAAACAATGATTTTTTTCTCTCTGTGCCAACACCTACAGCGTTTCAGCTCAGCCTTTGTTGAGTCACACATGGGTGCCACCTCTTTAAAAAGCCATCAGCATGGATCTATATCTCAACCTTGTGGAGGCCCGAGTCTCTGCATGACCGGCTGCACGATGGAGAAGGATGAGTGTTCGAAAAAAAAAACGCTCACAGGAACCGAGAGAAAAGGCTAAATTAATTTCCCTCTCAATTACATACTCACACATGTCCTAACCCACAAGGTAACCTTTGTTCTTTCTGCAGCAGACCAGCTTAAAGAGCACTACCTCATAATTAGTTTTTTATGAAGCAGCTAGTCCATATAGCAACAAAATGATTGCCTCTAATGGGTCTTCATTGTGCATGGTCAATGAACGAAATTTCACCACAACTGTGATATTTTCTACGTCGGAAACCGATTATTAGCAGCACTTTGTAAAGCTAATGTAAGGTATTGCCGTGGCTGCAGAGTTTGCATTGTATTTTGTCTTTATCTCCCAAGCACTCCACAATCTGCTTTGTTTAGCCTCCTCATTGATCAGCGGGAATTAGACGAGTTTTCATATTCGGATGCCCCGCGGCAGGCAGCAGATGAATGCCCACGTGGCGCCCGTACCTTACATTAGCCCCATGCATCATTAAACAGGGCTTTGAAATGGCTGCAATTTCTGTAACCTGGAAAAGATTATCTGCTCGTACATCATCCCCGCTCCTGCTCAGCAGCCCAGCAGGAGAGATTCTGCTCTTTTAACCATCATTGTTGTCCCATTATTCTCCTCTTATCATGTCGGGTTTCACACAAACGCTTTGACCAGGCTTCATAAGTGGGAAATTATCAGTAATTAGCAAAATAATGTGTTTTTTCAATAACTGATATGTAATAAGATCATTTTTTTTTCCCTAGTAACAGTGTTCCTATCAGCCTCAGCTGCTTTCTGTTTGGTGCTCGTTAGCAAACATTAGCATGCTAAACAATCGCAGTATTGTCTTTGTGTGCATGTTAGCGTGCAGATGTTAGCATTAAGGTCAAGGCACAGCTGTGTCGAAGTATATGAGCATCAGATAGCCTCTATAGCTTCTTATAGTCTGACTGTTTGTTCTGTAAAATGAGATTTACAAGAGAGGAAACAAACCACTTAAAGATTTTAACTAGAAAAGTCTGTTGATGCCAGAAATAATATTTATATGACACACAAGTGGCCCCTTTTCTAAAAACACCACTCGCCTGTTTTACAAAAGCTGAACAGGAAACATATTTAATCACTGATGTTTGTGTTTTAAACATTATTTTAAGCCAAACTCACTAAACTGTATTAGGGTTTTTAATCAGGTTTTACTGCTGATTCTTTACATGCAGTTCTTACTTACCATTAAAAGTTATGTTATGACTGTTTTTCTATTCATTTAGACAGCAGCCTGGTCATGTGACCTCAGTAATCACTGCTCTGGGGCAAGATGGCCTCTGAGTGATGGTTTTACTTTGAAAAGACTTTTGCAGCACCTCTCATCTCATAGGCCGACAAGTGCAGCCGTTTTTTTGCTGAACACTTTAACTTCAATCTGCACATTTAGAAACTTTACCTCTTAACACTCCGACACTGAAACAAACCATCAAATCAGCAGAATCAGTTTGATTTTAAGAAGCTTTTAAAACCCTTAATGCACCTGTAGACTGACAAAAAGCCCGACTGTCTGACTTCCAGCTGGAAAAGGTTTTAACTTCGAACACATTAAAACTCAGCCAGACACTCATAAAGAAGAGTTTGGTTGAAAAAGTGCTTAGTTTGTTTAAAATTGTTAACAGGATCTCTTGACATTCGGAGGGTTTGGCTGCCATCTTCCTCCTGACGGCTTGTTAGCGCTGTCAGCACGATTCATTGAAGCCAGTGAGCTGCAGTTTGATGCTGTTCCTCCGGCTTATTTAAAAAAAAGAGTCACTGATAATGAAGAGTGGGTCACTAAAACCTTTTTTTTATTATTTCCAATTGAAGCAGAAAGTGTCACAGTGTCCTTCAGTCCGTCACTGGTTTCTAGTCTTTCTCACAGGTTGTTGTGATAAATTATTATATATATTTTTGGGGGGAAAATGGCTGAATTTTATGCAACAAAAACATCACAAGAGTTTGTTTTTTTTCTTCTCTCACCAACCCTCGAGGCAAAAAATGTTGTGTGATAGGTCGCCGCCGTAGTGCATCATGACAGTCACACTATTATCCCCGCGCTAACATGTCACAACCAATAGACATCAAGAGCCTCAGCGAGTCGACCAAGAAGTATTTTATCACGGGGGGAAATCTGCCGTGACTCATGTGATGCTGGCTTCTTGTCAGTCACGCACTGTCACCTCCTGCCTTTGTTATTTACTTCTCGTCTTACTGATGAACTCAAAAAAGTTACCTCCTAAAAGTGTAAAAAGCTGCAACGAAAAAATGTCAGCAGATTGAAGAGCGTGGACTTTAACTTTAAAGTTCTGTTCGATGTATTTTTCTGCATAATTATAATCGGAGAAAGATGGGTGTAAAGGTTTTAAGTACAAAAGCTCGCAGCTTTACTCCAAATGTCACTGTCAATGTCTCAAAATTGCACCTCACCCAGATGGAGGCTTATTATTCCAAGGTCATGATTTATGGATTTTTCGGTGCAAGCTGCAGATTCGATTCAAATTTCCTCGGGGCAATTTTTTTTGTCAGAAAAATCCATATTTTATTAGAGTCAATCCTCCGTATTTATGACTCTCTCTCTGCCTGCAGTGCAAAGTTATTGTTTTCCATATTTTTAGGTGTTTTTTTGTTTTTGTTTGTTTTTTTTTTTGCTTTTGGTAAGGATTCAGAGAATTTGATCTGACGTTGTTATCTGGAATCTGTATTCACACTGCAAGCCTGCAAACACTGGTGCTAAAAAATTAAAAATACATCTTCAGCTCTGCATGTTTTCATCTGACGTTCTGACTCAGAGTTTTCAGTCCGGTGTGTATTTCCTCATCTCAATCAGACGTCGTAGATGAAGACGGTCAGACGTTACTTTGATGTGCACCTCGCCGTCGGTAATAAGGTGCAGTCGGACTCCGTTTGAAGTTGCTTTTGTGTTTTAAATGTTACCAAACAGCTTGGATGTTGGTTTTGTTTTCGCGAGCAGACAGTGATGCAGCAGTTGGCCCGTCCTGATTAATTGATGGCCCCCTGTCTGACATCAGACACTTCATGTTCGACGCTTGTCTTCGGCCTCAAACAGTGAATCCTCCTTTCATCAACACCACAACACCACATAAGACCGGCGTTGTCTGATCCGTCAGAGTCCAAATCAAAGATCAAAAACATATTATTTCAGTTTTTCAGAGTCGGTTTGCTCTGAAAGTCTGCAGTTGCTTTGTAACACCAGGCAAACACTTTCTGCATGTTTTTCTTAAAACGGATGAAGTTGAAATGAAAGGAACGAGCCGTAATTCTCCACTCTTTCGCCGTCTCTGGTGACAATATGTGGTTAAGCTGACTTCACTGCAGTCATCACCAAAGCAGCCAGCAGGCTGGAGGAGCTGCTCGGCCCGGCTGTCCGCACCTTCCTCCATTTCCATCACAGTCAGTTTTGTGGTTTGTGGTTATTTTGAGGATCAAGTCTGTAAAGTTCACAGCCTGTCACGCAGTCGCTCCTTGATCGCTGTTTGTAAAAAGAGATGCAGCTACAAAACTAAAGTGCATTTGACTCGACTGACAGAACAAGTCAGCTCAGCGTCTCTTCTTCTGGTGATTCAAACCAACAAACTCAGCAGCCTCGTATATGTTTATATAGTTTTGAGTGTCAACACCGAAGGATCTGTTGCAGTGTGATAATCTCATTTGACCCTGGAATGAATGCTGACTGTCCCCACTTTCTGTATAGACAAAAGCCAGATGTTCGCAGGTGTTTAAAGGTGTGTGAGGGGTGTCAGAAACATTCATAAAGTCAGTAACATCCAGGTGTTAAGCAGGTGTGTCTGGTTCTCAGCTGTGATGCTGCAACAACTCTTCATCCACGAGCTTTTTGGTTATCAGTTTTATCACCATAATGAACTTATTTATCCATGTCCTTTACTCACTGCAAACCCTCTTGGGAATACAATAGTTTTCATTCATGCATCTCTTCTTCTGTGCTCTCTGCCGCCCCCTGCAGGACAATCCGAGAGCACCTGGGCGAGCAGGAAGTTTCCATCTCGCTGACCATCGACTCCTTGGAGGAGAGCGACCTCGGCAACTACACCTGCTACGTGGAGAACGGCAACGGGCGACGACAGGCCAACATCCAGCTCACCAAGAAAGGTGAGCACACGAACAAACACAGGGATTCATTTGCACGATGAAAAATAATCACGTTTTTTTAAAAAGAAGTATTTTGCCGTGAATCTAGCAGATAGATACAGAAACCCTGATATTTAATAATGGCATGTTGCAGCCTTGGAGGTGAAAAACGCTGTTTAATACCACAGGCCTTCGCTCTGACAATAGAGCGAATCTCTCGCAGCAATTTATGGAGTACAAAGAAGAACAACTAGTGGGATTGTGGGAATTGACCAGTTGTTTCTCGCCTCGGGGAAGGAATAAAATGGGACAGTATTGTGGATCGTGCAGAAAGCCTATTCATCTACCTCGGCCTGAGGAGGGAGAAGTTCGCAGAGAAAGAAAAAGTGCTTTTGGAGGGAGGCAGCCTTCCGTGTTATGATGCCAGAAAAGCTGTTTGACTGTCTGTCAATGACCTTCCTCATCACACACACACACACAGACACACACACACACACATCCTTTGATAGCCAAACTCTCACCCAGACATTTCTCATCACTCATCTTCCCCCATTTCGTTTTATTCAAGCAAACATTTTGGAGTTTGTCCTCAGATTTCGCCTCACTGAGGATGACTGAAAGTTGATTCTGTGATGATTTTAAATAGAGATGCACTCTTTCCAGTGTGGTTATGTAAGTAAGATATTTTTTTTTTATGTTGCAGCGAGGCTAGGGGGGGTCTCTGCATCCTTAAAGTTGTCAGCGTGGAATACATTTACATAGTAAGATATTTTCCCTCACTTTTAAGCTCGCAGCTTTGGATCCAGCTTTGATGGCAGCCCAGTTCCCCTCCATTTGCTATATTAAAGGGGTTTATGCTGCACAGTGGAATCTCAGAATAAACCAGAGAAGATTAGCCGGGTCCTCGCAGGATTGCTGGTCTACGAGAAATCAACCGGTTCCTGTGTTTCTTTATTTGCTGCATCCACGGTGGTGTGCTGCAGCACAAGGCCGGTCGCTGTTTACACCGTCTTTTCAAAAAAATGCGTCAGAGTCGTCCTCGCTTGTGAAAAAAACAGCACATGACACTTCAAATGAATCGAGTTATCTCAGCGCAGCATCAATCAGAATACGCCTTCAGTTGTATGTCGAGTTAGCAGGGAGATGTGTCCTTATTTTCACTTCTCCTGCAACTTCTCGGAGTCGAGAAGTTTCGATTCTCCAAGTCCTCCTGACCAGCTTTTTTTTTTTTTTGTTCTCATCAGCAGCATATCCAGAAATATATTTTTTCACAGCAGCAGCAGCAGCATCAACCAGCAGACAGCTGCCTGTACTGTATATGATAAGATGCCTGATTTGTGAACATGGGAAGCAGCGAGCAAACTCAAATTTCACATTCTCACTGCTTCCCTCCTCTGTTTTATTTTACCATTAAACCACCGCTCTGCCTCTCCTCTCCGCCTGCTCCCAGACAACAGAGAGAGAGATGCAGAAATAGAGGAGCAAAAAGAGGTGATGAATCGCCTGATGCCGTGTGGCTCCATCACATCCAGCCTTCTAGTCGTCGGGAGCTAATTTGTCTTAATCCGTCCCACTGCAGCGCTGCTACAATATGGATGCCAGGCAGAGAAGGAAGCGGCCTCCTCCGCTGTAATCTCTGCTGCTTGAGGAGCAGCTGGCTCGTTATACTGTCCAGAAATTTGAGGAGGGAAGGAGTGTTTACTGAGGCGAGAGGGCAGAGCAGAGGTGGAGGAGACGGTGAAGAGGAAGTATAATGTTGAGGTCCTGCTTCTCGCTGAGCTTGTTAGCCACAACCTCTCTGAGAAAAGTGAACAAACTCAGGTTGATTCCCGAGCAGAGAGGAAGCTCGATGGGGGGAAACCTGCGTTCATTCCGCCTCGAGTTAGTTTGCTCTTTTGTTTGCCACCGTGTCCGTCCGTCCGTCCGTTCGTCCGTCCGTAGCTTTGGCTGAAGGTCGTCGCCCAGACAGGCGTGATGAAGCGGCGCGGGCCACGCTCGTTAGCTCTATAGGACATCATCTTTCATCATGGGAGCTGTCAGGCTGATGGCCGCTGCAGTGGAATGGGCATGGCGCACTCCGACGAGGTTAAATGTGCATCGGTGATGGATGGTGATGCGCGCGAGTCCTCTCCGTCCACGTTAATGTGTGTGTGTGTGTGTGTGTGTGTGTGTGCGCAGCATTGCAGGGATTCCAGCCTTTTACTGTTGTCCATTAGTCAGCCAATGAAGGCTGACCACCCAGATTTTGCGAGGCGTAGCCAAGAGGAAATGTTGAGCTGCAAAAGATGGAGTGACACCCGACAGAAAGAACTGTAAAAAAAAAAAAAAAAAGCCTTGAATAAGAGACGAGATCATGAAAAGACAAAGCAAACGACTCGGTTTTCAAGGCGAGTCAGTAGACCGAGGAGTCTAATGGTCGAGTCCATTGTCTCAGAGTGTAAAAAATCACCTTTCATCCCCCTCAATAACACTACAACTCTGGCTTCTCCCGAACTGCTGCTTTTTCAACAAATGTCCACAAGCAACATGAAGCTGAAATATCCACAGCGAAGTCCTGCAGTCCCATAAGTTTCTCTCCCGCCGATGCTTTTTCATGAGTTCACGTCAGGCTACAGCGATGACGGATGGCGGGGGAGAGAGTCGACCGCTTCGATCCAAACAGGCGCTCCAGCTAACAGCTGGGAGCTTTTCCTCGCCTCGTACCTCGCCACGGCCCGCACACACATGTAACCGATCTTCATGAGTGTGGCGGTTTTGATCTGTCACTTGCTATTGTAGCGCCGGTTGCCTCAATGTGTTTTTTTTGTATTATCCAATCAGGCCGGGAGGCAGTAAGCGACAGGCGTAGACGTGGTTGTACTTTGATTGGGGTTGGAGTTATGTGTCATCTGGATGCAGTCCAGCCACGAGGAGAATGCTCATGAGCGACATGAAAAGATGGCGAGGAGAAAGCAAGAAAAACACAATCATGCGCCGAATGAATTGAGCCGCAGATGTATATAAGCCTGCAGCAAACAAATATGGAGTTAAGGCAAAGTCAGTTCACAGCACAGAATCTTTGAACAATAGCTTGCGCAATTTTCTCCTCCATCGTGTGTGCAGCGTTGCATTATTTCACATGTATCGAAGCTCTGCAGTCGGTGTGATCAGGTGTGGATGCAGGCTGACTTTTATGTACATAAGAGCTGAGAAATAAAGATGGAGAGGAAGACTGTGATGTGGAGAATAAATGCAGCCTCACAGCGATAAAAAATCCATTAAAATGATAAATGTGATGGCAAAAAAGGGTCAACTCTTCGATATTTAAGCAAATATTCAAATCGCAGCCCACTTAAACGCCCATTTTCATGCTGGTTTATGTCACTGTGGCTTTATTTTTCATCTCTTTAATTATCCCTTGTTTCTCTTCTTCCCCCGTACGCCACATTAGCAGAGCTGATGTACACGGTGGAGCTGGCCGGAGGTCTCGGCGCCATCCTGCTGCTGCTCATCTGTCTGGTGACGCTGTACAAGTGCTACAGGATCGAGCTCATGCTCTTCTACAGGAACCACTTTGGCAGCGAGGACTTAGACGGAGGTAAGATGAGATAAGACGTAATTTACTTTTCACCGTCTTTATGATAATCTTCCATAATCTGTGATACCGCCGTGTTTTCTTTTTAGTTGATGATTTCTAAACCACTTTCCACCGCTGCGAGAGCATCTTTTCTTTTTCTCAGGAGGAATCAAATCCCAAACCTGAGCAGCATCAGCATCAGCGCTGCTCTGCATGCAGATTTATTTTTACTCAGAAAACACCTGGGCTATTTTTCATATCCTAAAGCCGCATGTGGCACTATTTTTATGTAAATATGCACCTGTTTTATCATTGAAAACGACGCAGAGAAGAGCCTCCCGTTGTTCTTAACTCAGAAATTCTGTTGTCAATTTCAGGGAATCGTCTCAACCTGCTGAAAAAGCTAAATCCGAAAAATAAAAAAAGCAAAATATTCTGTAAACTCCTAAACAGCAGCAAACAACTCGCTGGTCTTTGATATTGTTTCTTTTTTCTTGTCATATTTGCGTCCTTGTAGCAGCTAATCACAAGCCCGCCTTGTGAAAACATTCATGCTGGGTGCTGTTTCCTGACATCACAACGCGTGGCTTTTGGGTAATGAAGTTCAGGTTTTCAAACGGTTCCCTCTCGCTGCGTTTCAGAGCCCCGATCAGGCAAAGTCACCGAGTTGAGCTTTAAAAGAAAAACGCAGCCTTGATCGCTTAAACACTGTGAATGCAGCAGCTGCTCTGTATTTCGTTGTGCTGTTGTGCATTTTTCTTATTTATTTCAGCGAATCACCATCAGAAAACGCAGGCAGACAGACGACAGGAATGCATTCAAGTGCACTTTATTTGTTGACGAGCGAATGCAACATTTGATGCAAAATATACGTCACTGATTTGTTGCTTATCGCAGTAAATCTCGCTCTGTTTTTTTGGTTTTTCTCCTGATGCATCTGCTGTTCTTCTGGACCGTCTGCTAACTGGTTTTAAACCCATGAAGCACATCAGCAGCAAAGAGTTTGATCCCAAATCCACCGCTGGATAGTTAAAACGCTTCCCTAAAAAAAGGGTGTTTGTATTATTTTTCGTCCTGGTTGTATATTTTCACCGCAGCCACAAAGGAAAATGGAGTGTAATAGAAGAAAACCATCACACCTCGGCGTCAGAGCCTCTGATAGAGCAGGGACGGCTTCAATCATACTGAGGGAAACCCATTATCGTAGAGACATTTTTCCAATCACAATAGCCTCAAAAGACCTGCAGACTCCAAGCCGAGTGTCAGCACGGTTACTTTTCACGATGCTTTCAACAGCAGCCATTTGCGGAGGACAGCTGATCGCTCTTCACGTCTGCTCTAACCCCGGTTTGTTACTCCGCGGTGGAGTTTGGAGTGAATAAGCATGAAGCCATTGTACACAGTGAAACAGACTCTCGTGTTTACAGACGCCTCGGCTCCGCTCGCTGCAGCCGAGCGAGCTGCCAGTTTGTGTTTATTGTTAGCATCTTGCTACAGGTGCCTGTGAAAGGACGAGGAGGAGGAAAGCTCCTGTTTGAATCATGAACCCGTGTTTTTAAAGGTTGCTTTAAAATACCTCAAGATGCATTTTTACAACTCTGGAGAGCTTTTACTATGATAAGTATTTTATTCTCTATTGTAACTAAAAGGACGCTGCAGCAGCAGATTCGGTCAATTCAGCGATTAAACTTTTGTGCGAAGGAGCAGTCATTGCATCTGTGTTGCTCTTGTTGTTAAGCATTTTTTCTGCTATTTTCAGGAAATTTAGGTGTATTATCTTGATTTGTTAATAAAGGAAACATCTTTTTTCTTTTATATAATAAACTTGGACGAAGATAAACTGATATTCACCAAAAAATCAGAAACTTCTGATCGCAAATAATATTCTAACATCATTATTGTGGGATTTGATTGTGATCCTGCTCATTTATGTGTCTACTGTTGATGTTTTTCTGTGCAAATCCACTAAAAACTACACATGAGCAAGTGCAAAAGTGGAAGGATCATGCATTCTGCTGAACACACCCTCCATAAAGCCAATCAAACCTGTGCCAGACAAAAACATTCACGCCGAGGCCTCATCTGCAACAGTAAAAGCCAGAAGAAAAAAAGCCCTCTGATTGGGCCTGGTGGATGAGTCTTAGTTTGAGAACGCATCAAACTGAGACAAGGAGCAAGTTTTAATTTGATTCCCCTGTAATGAGTCTCTCAAGTAGCAGCGCAGCAGTGAATTCGGGGGGAATGAGATTAGTTCGGAGAGGCTGAGGGACTCTACGCCGCCGAAGGAGAGACAGCGAGAGAGTTATGAGCGTTAAAAGGTAAAAAAGTACGCCGTACCCCGTTTCCCATCCTCACACACTCCCGGCTCTGTTTGACTGTGATGGCTGCCAGATCAGACGTTCCAATGAAAGTCATTACCTCTGGCTGCGTTGGGCTTCCGGACCCGGAAGAGCCGAGCTTTGCCGTACCGGATGGCCCAGAGGCAGTTGTGTGGAAGGGGGAAAAAAAAAAAAAGAAAAAGTCGGGCCTTGAACTTAATGCCAAACAGCAATTGTCTCCTTTAATTGTGCCACCCCAGTGAGTGCTTGAAGAGAGAAACAGATTTTCAATTTGTTCTCCAGTATAAGGGGGATCAGGTTCAATAAGACACAGCACGCTGCCTCCGGAGCTCTCAGGAGACCCTCCCTCCCCTCGATTAGATGAGTTCACCCCCACCTCTGGTGATCACATGTGCACACACTCAACATCCGACTTCAGTTGAAAACATACTGTTTAAAAAAAAAAAAAAAGAGTTAAAAAGGTGCCAAACTGGAAACGGGTTGCCAGTCGCTGAGCGTCGGCAGGATGTGGTTAACCGCAATCACATCTGTATGACACCGACAGGAGGAAGTAGCTGCATGTAAGACAGTGTTGCACACACACACACACTCTCACACATTTCTCAGTGAAGCCTTTAAGCTAGAGTCTCGGATGCACAGACATTTTATCCTCCCCCCCCCAAACATAAATCTGCACACACTGCCAAGAAAGTGCTTGTGTTTCATTGTGGCCACTCGAAGAGCTAATTGAACGCCTGCCTCTCTCTTCTGCCAGATGTAAAATTGTAAGCTTCACGTAACAATAGGAGGGACTGTCAGCTATTTGTCAGCGGTGCAATTTAGTTAAAGACCACTCAGTTGTCACATTGTGTGGGTGTCAGTGGAATCAATAATAGGCTTCATGATGACAACAGCCGAGCGAGTTTGTCAAGGAGGTGGGAACTCATCAACGCGCTGCCATAAATATGAATGTCAGCGCGGCGGGAATTATGAGCCTCCATCTCTGCTGCCGTAGTTTGGCGACACCGAGCATTAATAGTTTTCCCATCTCACGCACGCGGCGGCTGTAATGCATCCTGTTTAATTTGCATATTTAAGATGCAGAGGTAGACATCAGGAAGTGGCTGATTTGTAATCAGACTGTCAAATGGTGTTTGTTTGTTTGTTTATTTATTTATTTTTCGGGCTGCTTTGGCAGCAATCTGATTGGTTGTTTGCTCTGATGTAACTTTTTTATAACGGCGATTATGTCAAACTTTCTTTGCACTGTTCTGCATCTCTCTGCATCTAAGCAGCATATTTAAGACAATTACAGCTTCAGCTTCTGTTTAACAAATCATTTAAGATGATCTTCAACCTTTGCAATGGACTAAGTATTGATAAGTTGATTGATAAATGTCTGTCACATGATAATGAGACTTTTCAGTTTCCTCACAGCTGTTTGGGTCTCAGCTGTCATCCAGTTTATAGACGAAGCTGAATCACAGACATTTTTTTTCTCCTGCAGCTGTAAAACAATCATTGCACCTCCTATAATCACAAATGATGAGTAAACTTTAACCATCAGTTGATAACACAGCTCATTAGGTTGGGTTAGCAGGGCTAGGTCAAGCTAACAGGGTGTCAGCGAGCTAAGTTAAGTCTCTAAAGCTCGTATGTTGCATAGCAACCGCCTCCCACTAAATGCAGGCTGCAAGGACGAGCTGTTTCTCAGACGTTTTATAAAAGGAAACCTCTCTGCAGGCTGTCATATGTTACTATTATATCACAGCTAAGAGGGATGTCGGCCCTCAGAACAACATCATTTAGCTGTGATATAATCACAACATACCTCAGCCTGGACCGAGCCAGCACTTAGAGATGATATATGATGCTGTAAAATAAGTGTATCTGCAAGAGTGTTTGCTCTGTGTCGTCTGATGCAAAGCCTTCTTCTTCCAGCTGAAGCAAATAATTAAAAACAAAATGGTGTGTTTAAAAAAAAAAAAAGTGCTCAGCTGCTAATTAACAGTCCACTTCATGTGCTCATGCAGCTTCTGAGTTAAGTACGTCTGCTTCCTCCGGTTTCCTCTCCATTAAATGTAATGGAGCCCGGAGATATCCCAGAGATTACGCCTCCAACTCTCCTGGCACTCACCGCCGCGAGTTCAAGAGTTCACCGTTCAACTATCTAACTGTGGGCTCTCTATGCGCATGCATATATTAACCCCCCCCCCCCTCAAAAAAAAACCCCACACACAAACAAACAAACAAACAAACACACTCACAAATACATCAAACACAAGCCAAGCCCCTCACTTTGTCGTCGGCGTGCTGGATGGAGGAGTGATGCCTTTTCGCCAGTCTCCTGCGAGGAGCGACTCCTCAAGATGCGAGAGGAGGGTCACTCCGCCTTCGAGCTTCACCCTCTCTCCCTCTTCTCTCTCTCCATCTTCTCACCGCAGACGAGTGAATCAGCTCCACTGAAACGGCCCTTGATCTGCCTACACAGCTTTCATTTAAGAGCTCGCAGAGAAACACAGAGAGGCAGATTTATGTCACCGTGAAGAAGAACATAAGCCTCAGAGTTCGCTATGCTAAGTAATTATGAGGTTACATTTCAGTTTTTTATTTTTTATTTTTTTTTAACGTGTCTCCCGACGTTGTAAAATGAATTGCTCGTTAAAAAAAAAAAAAAAAAAGAGTTAGATTAATTATAAGGTGTCATGTAAGAGTCGTGAGCACTCGCCAAATATCAAAATTACCCACCGGGGAAGTGAGTGAATCTTGTTGACAGACTCGTAGCCCCCCCGAGAGAGGGAGTGGTGTTAATTGGAGAGGATATTAAAGCTTAAAAAAAGAAGAAACTGCACTGAAAACTGATCCCAAAATCTTGAACCTCATCTGCTCCTCTGATGTTTTTTATCCGTTGTTTTGACCCGACTCTCTCTCTCATCCTCGGCTCCAGACTTCTCGCCGTCTTGACAGGTTAAACGTCACCTCGTGGCGCTCGCGCTGCAGGTGGCCACTGCAAAGCAAAAGGGGACCGAAGTCGTAACGAAGGCAGGAACTCGAAGATCCAAGCGCTGCTCGTGTCTCTAATGAGTTCACCTCAAAGGCTCTGAACGCATCGCAGCTCGCTGTGTCCCAATTCAGATTTTTCGCCTCCTTTTTGTAGCAAAGATATGAGGGTTTTAGTGAATAAAGAAACACACGGAATCGGATATTTTTGTGATGTATGACCCTAAAATTTGACATCTATTGAACCTGTTTTGCTGAGTTACTGCAGTTTTAATTATCACATCATCTGTGATTAATTTTTAAAGGTCAGTTCACCTAAATTACAAAAAATGAAAATAAACAGTCATAACTGTTAATGTCTGTGTTGCAAATTCGGAGGTAAACAGTTTCAATTTGACTTTTTCAAAACTGGGACTGTTTTCTTTGGTTTGAGTTTGTTTCAGCGTGAACTGTTTGTGTCGATCATCCCGAGGAACCGAGCGAACGCGACTCCTCTGTTGTGTCTGGTTGGAAACAAAAAGTCTGTCAGGCTCTTTCGCACTAAACTGGGTTAAATGTGGAAAAAAGTTTGAAGTTACGAGACTCAGCACGTCTGCGGTTAATTTGAGAACAAGAAAACAAGACTGAAATCACTCTAATCAGTGGTTTGGTTTTTCAGTCAGCTTTAAACACAACATAAGAGTTGATGTGTTTCTAAAGGAGCCGGGAGCTTTCATCTCCTCCCTTTAGTAGCCGGAGACGCCGGGATATCTCCCTTCCTCCTCCACCCTCCTGACTCATTGTACAAAAAAAGTGCTCCAGCTTGAGTAGAAACATTAAAGTCCATCCCTCACTTCTCACTTTCCGTCCCTCCGCTCGGCCCTTTCAAATCCATCATCAATCAGCGCTTTCATGTGGGTGATGGAGCCGTGCCATACGTCGAGCCTGGCAGGCGGCGCGTTGGGCATTTAGCTCGAGCCGCGGTCTAATTTGTTTTGCCTGCAGTGGGCAAGCAGCTATCAAGGTAACATTATTCATCAGCGGGGACGGAGCCGTAATGAAAAGCTATCAGACGGGCAGAGGTGTCCGGAGGTCGGCGTAATGGAGGCGTCCCGTCTCTGTGAAGCCCCCCCCCAGCGAACCTACAGCTCTCTGTGCAACACTTTGAAAACAGATAGCGAGCGTCTGGGGTGAAGCTGCTCATAACTTTGCTGACCAGTGCAGGAAAGATCATGTTGGAATCATAAAACATAAACACATTTTATTGAAGCAAAGTGGTTTTGGGAGCTTTTTTAATGCCCATATATGAAGCATTCAAGGGAGCAGGCTTCTTTTTATTCCCTGTTTTTGTCTTTGCAGGTTAATAGCAGAGGTTATAAAAGTAAATGAGAGGGTTTGAAGGATCTGAGGAGCATTAAGGCTCTGCTAACAAACCTGTAAAGATAATTCACATCATCTCCGTACCTGTCTTCCCTTCTCCACCTGCAGATAACAAGGACTACGACGCCTACCTGTCCTACACCAAAGTGGACCCGGACCAGTGGAGCCAGGAGACCCGAGAGGAGGAGCGCTTTGCCCTGGAGATCCTCCCCGACGTGCTGGAGAAGCATTATGGGTATAAACTCTTCATTCCAGACAGGGACTTGATCCCCACAGGAAGTAAGCTCTCTCTCTCACAGCGATGTCACGTTGTGTCGAATGTGTTGTCGCTTGGTGTTGCTCGTGTTGTCCGTGCCGTGGTTGACTTGCCTTGTTTGTGGTTTTTTTTATTTTGTTTTTGTTTTTTTTCTCTGTTATGCATTTGTGTTGTGGCGTAACCAGACCTGCAAGACCATCTTTGTTTTCTCTGACCATCGTGAAATGAGCTTTTTTTCTAACCTCTGGCTGAACTGAAGTGGATCAGTTTAAGAAAAAGATGGCGTTTATTGGTTCTTTAGTTTATATTTCTGAGAAAAAAAGAGAAAGGAAACAAAACTAGTTGGTAGTTAATTAAATATAACTGTGGAGAAAATTCTTCACTGACTTTTCCTGCTTGTTAGCTCTCTATTATAAGATGATTAAGTTGTAATTATGGCACAAAACAACACAGACGTTGTACTGCTTTGACAGAACATCTTAGAAAAGTTGAGGAGAAAAACAGTTTGCACCTCTTTTAAATGTTGCAGTGGTTCTCAGGCACTCGTATGTCAGTTCCTGCAGTTCGGAGACACAAACACACTCCTGCAAATTATTTGCTCTTGCTCGGTAACAAACTGCACAAACAAATCTAAAAATGTGTCCAAACATCTCCACCTTGTTTCCAGGTCTTGGCTGGTTCCTGCATGGATTCATGTTGACCAGAAACTTTACTTTACTAAAGTAAAACCTGGAAAAAAAACCTTTATTTTTAGTGTGTTAGTACGTCTATAGAAAGAAAACTGTAACTCAGATAAAACTAATAATAATTATTCATATTATAAACTATTGAATAACAAAAATACATCTACATATTGAGTTTCCTGTCGCGCCTGAACACCCTGTGTTGGCATTATGTGTGTGAAAAATAGTTAGTAAGACAGCAAACAAGTTAAAGCCAACAGTAAAGCTGAAAGAACTGGACAGATGGCTCAAATAAATGACAAAAACTAGTTGATAAAAGTTGAAATAGTTAGCTAAAAAAAAACAAAAAAAGGGTTTACAAGCACCTGTTTAAAGGTGGCCATGTTTCATTAATCACAAACACAAAATAATGTGAAAAATTTCAGTTTGCAACTTTTAGTCCTCACGTGAAAAGATCAATAGATAAATCATACTTAACTGAAAACAGCTTGATTTGATGAATCCAAAAGTATAATTAAATAACTAAGAACATGTACAGAAGTGCTAATTCAGCTGGAATATTGTTTGACAGTCGACATTGTTGTACAAAAAGTTTGATCACCTTTAAAATATTGTACATTTTTATGGATGAAAACACTCACAAAAGAACATAAAGTCAGTAAACTTTACTCCACCTGCACTGAATGCAGCGTCAAAATGTCATTTCAACCAGTAAATTTTGCAGATAATTCTTTATCTACTGCACTTTTTCTGCAGACAGGGGCTCATTGCAACACTTTCTGAACTCTTTTCAAACTAAAAGAGTCTACAAACTCAGTTTAACTTGTTTTCAACTTAAAACTTCAAGTTCAGTTCCTGCAGTTATTAATAAGAAATTAAGACCTAGAAATAAAAACATTTACATTATAATTTAAAAAACACTCAGTGGCCAGAATGAGTGCAGAATTATAAGTTCCTTCTTTATTTAAAGTGCATTATCTTGACTGTGTGAAGCCAGTGTGGGGGGGTATAATAACCTGTTTGACACACGCAGCATAATTGGTGCAAAGAGCCGAGTCTGTTGTTGCATCCCATGTTTCTGATCCAGCTCCATGCAAACTGCACCTCTGCATGCTGCTGCTGCGCAACGATGTCAAGCTGTGCAATCAGAAAGCTCTTTGTGCATGGGCACCAATGCATGTTGTATATATATTTCTAACGGAGCATCTCACATGCCCCGCGCTTATCTTCGATTAACCCATCACACAGATGACTCTGACAATATCATTATGTTATTAGCCTCCATCTGAATACTTGCATCTGCCTGTCTTCCTGCACATACTCGCCATTACTAATTATGCTCCCCTCCGGTGGCTTCGTGCCAAGGTGACAAACTCACTCCCTTGCTGTGATTATGTGCTCGATGCGGGGGGACTGTTGTAATATGGGAAAAATGGCATAAAAATGCAAGGATTGAGAGGAAAATCTAAAGCGCGTCTGTCGCTATTCCAGCTCGGTGGCTCATTGTGTCTGTGTATAAACATTTAGCTCCCATTGGGGATGTATTAGCATCTCAACAGACGATACAATAAAGCATAATCCACACAGCTATAGATAAACACAGTTTGGCCATTTGGGGATTCGGCACGTGTCAACAATCCTTCTCCCGAAGCTGCTGATAAGTGTTATTCCACAGACTGCGGCACTATTTTTAACATCTCGCCACTCTGATAGATTTATTTCACATCTGATGGACTTTTTAGTTATTTTTTTCTTTTTGTAGCAGCAAACATGCAACCCGGCTGAACTCCTGCAAGCAAAAGTAAATCTATACGGCTTTTCCTTGTCTTTTTTATGCTACATGTCCCATATTAAACTGGAATAAACTGGTCGGCGCGATTACCGTCTCACAATCGCCGGGTGGAGCACCAGTTGGAGGGAACACAGTTTATGCCAGAGCCATGTCCCCACATTTTGACAGAACTGTGACTTTAAAAAGTTATTTTGTTTTTTTTACTGCAAATCTCTTGATCACACTTTGAATGTAAATATCTATGTTTAGGTTTCACCAATGATCATTTCCAGGATGACACACGACTACTTAGAGGTACTTTTTTTTTCCCCAGATTTTTAACAATCGTGTCAACACACACACACACACACACGCACACACACACTGATGCTGATTTTTCCAAACAAATCAGTGATGTAAGAACTTTAGTGACACTCACATAATAAGTAAAACCTTCAGGCTTATGAGTTGTTATTAATGGCTGTATAAAGGATGAAACAGAGGAAAGAAAAACAAGAGGAGAAGAAACTTTTTAACAACCTTTGTGGTCATTCTGACATTGATTTTAGAGTTTACAGGGTTCACTGAATGCACCACGGAGTCTGCTGTCCCTGTATGAACCTCTGCAGCAGAAGACAGGAGCGCAGAGAAAACTCTCAGGATATTTGTTCAATTCTTTCGCTATTTTGGAACAAATATTTATTCACCAAATGTAAAAAATCTACAGCGTTTGGTGTTTGCAGTGTGTTAGTTTGAACCCTGTCAGGCGCTGATGGGAGAAGGGAAACAGTAGTCAATATTCATCAATATATCTAATGATTTTATCACTTAGTATCAGATTAAATGGTTTTTATTTCCATATTGTGAAAAGTTCTTTTCTAGCCAACTAGTGCAATGATAAACTATTTATCAACCATTTATAAGCCATTATTTACAACTCATAAAGCCTTCATAAACATTAATTATTAAATGTTTCACCATATTTATTTCATTTGTCACTCTCATGTACCGAAATTAAGGATTAGTAACCGTTTTTTGTGTTTTTAAGTGTTTCATGGGAAAGTAGACGCGTGGAATTTGTTGTATCGGAACAAAAAATGGTCATAATAGTCGTCAAAACGTTTGATATTTCCCACCTGGAGTCCTGATAGTGTTTGAGTTTCAGGTGTAAGAGAGGAACTAGACAGAGCAGTGATTTTCTAACTCACAAAACAAAGTGTTGATTTAGTTTTTATGCAGACAGAAATCAATTATTCCACATGCAACACTTGGATTGTAAAGCTCGTGAGGTCTCTGAAAGGAAAGGAATTTAATCTATGAAGCTATAAAGCGTTAGCAGACAGCCGACCCCCCCTCCACCCCCCCACCCCCCCACGAGGGAAAAATTTACCTCCAGTTTAATCGATTCAAAACATAAACTGCAACTACGACTCATTAGCTAATTATATAGTATCCATTCATCCGCTCCTGTTTGTTTTATTCATGATGAGATAAAAGAAAATCGTGTTGTTTTTTTTTTTTTCCGCCTGCGTGATTTGAACCTGAACTGAACAGGCTTTAAGCTTACGGGGGGGGGGGTCGGCTCCAGGGATGGATTGTGGCGAATTACAGCATGAGGACCAATTACCAAACGGAGAATAGATTGACTCGTCATGTCGGAGTAAAAATAAAAATCTGAGTTTTTTACTCTAATCAGCTCTCTCTCAGAGATGTGGCGTTTGTTTGCCTAAAGACCTGCACACACACACACACACACACACACACACACAATCAGTTTTATGACTTAAAGAGAGAGGGAGGAAGTCAAATAAAACCCAATTTCTCCTCACACACACTCACACACACACTCACACACACTCAAACAAGAGGGTCACAAGCTTTTGATTGTAAAGTGAAGCCCAGTTAATCCGTTCTCGCTGCTTTTGAGGAGCCACTCTGTCTTTGTCTCTGCCAAGGAAGGCTAAAAGCAGGCATTAGCTGCACACACACACACACACACACACACACACACACACACACTCTGCCCTCCTCCTGACACACAGGGACAGGCTTGAGGAAACATTTAATCACAGTCATTATTCGCAGGCAGCTGAGCTCCTCATCAGAAACACAAACATAACAGTGTGTTTAAGTTGCGTTCAGGTGTTAGCATGCACACTCACGTTCACGCAGGTTTTTCTCGTTTTGGCTTTGAGTGTTTCATGTTTGTCACGTTTTTTTAGTAAAAAAACAAGTGACCCCCCTCCTTTTTTTTTCTTTGTTTCTGTCTGTAGTTCTGTGCAATTACATCCTATTATAAATATATGAAAAGGAATATAATATAATGCTTCTTTTTTATCTTTTCATCCGTCAATATCCTCATGCCAGGCTGTCGGATGAATTAATGATGCTGTAGATCTTAAGCTCATCTGATGTTTAAATTAAACAACTTCAGTCTTCGAGAAAAGAATCAAAAAGAATCACTCTTTCCGTCTAAAGTTCGTTGAGTTTTGTTGTTTTTTTTTTTGGATAAAAGACAGTAGTTTGGTAAGCAGTCGCTGTGAGGCCAAGAGAGTTCTTCAAACAGCCGCTGTGGTTTGTTTCATCATGTTTCCATCAGCCATTAGCTCCGTCTTCTTTCATCCACTGTCGGAGTGATCTAGAAAAACGAAAAAAAAAAAAAAAAACAGCACACGAGCAAGTAGAAATGAGGCGTACAGACGGAGAACATGCTTCTGTTTGTACAGTCATCTGTCTGTCTGTCTGTCTGTGTGTTCAGCCTACATAGAGGACGTAGCGCGCTGTGTGGACCAGAGCAAGCGCCTCATCATCGTCATGACGCCCAGCTATGTGGTGCGGAGGGGGTGGAGCATCTTTGAGCTGGAGACGAGGCTGCGCAACATGCTGGTGACCGGCGAGATCAAGGTCATCCTGATCGAGTGCGCCGAGCTGCGCGGCATCATGAACTACCAGGAAGTGGAGGCCCTCAAACACACCATCAAGATGCTGACGGTCATCAAGTGGCGCGGGCCGTCCAGCAACAAGCTCAACTCCAAGTTCTGGAAGCAGCTGCTCTACGAGATGCCCTTCAAGCGCATGGAGCCCCTGAGCATCTCCCACGAGCAGGTGCTGGACGTCAGCGAGCAGGGCCCCTTCAGCGAGCTCCAGACCGTCTCGGCCATCTCCATGGCGGCGGCCACCTCCACCGCCATGGCGACGGCACACCCGGACTTGCGCTCGACCTTCCACAACTCCTGCCACACCCAGATGAGGCAGAAACACTATTACCGTAGCTACGACTACGACCTGCCGCCCGGCGGCACGCTCCCGCCGCTCTCCTCGCTAGGCAACCAGCACACCTACTGCAACATCCCCATGACGCTCATCAACGGACAGCGGCCGCAGTCCAAGTCGCCGCGCCAGCAGAGCCTGGAGGAGGCCCACGGCAACAACGCCATGCTGCCGCTGCTGCCCCGGGAGACCAGTATATCCAGCGTCATCTGGTGACAGAGACAGTGCCGGGCGGGATGATGGACTGCGGGTCTGGACGACGTCCGACACGGGGAGGACTCACCTCTGGCACTCGGACCCTGAACGCACCGGAGCCAGATGGACCTTTGAATGGCACTAAGCTACTTGCTGCTGTTGAATTTGCACCAGGAAACACCAGAAGAAGAAGAAGAAGGAGGAGGAGGAGGAGCGTCAGACACGTTTGTGACGGAGGGTGATGGTGGCAAATATTTTTTCCTTTGGTCCAATAAGAGCTTTTATTGAAACTGAACAACAAAAAAAAAAGAAGCAAGGGGAACTTTTTTTTATGCCTGTATAAACACTCACGTAACACAAGCCAACACCTACGATAAATTACCCAGAAAGTCAAGGAATACAGGGTCCTGTACATACGTTTTTCTAATTCTTTGTAGCATCAGTGTTTGGGACTTGTTTCTTGTTTATGTTTTAACATCAGTTGGGACTTTTTTCTTTTTTCTTTTTCTTTTTTCTTTTCTTTTTTGTTTTTCTTTTTATTTCAGTTTGTACAAAAAGTGAAGCAATGGCCTGTGAGATGTTTCGGATAAAAAAAAAAAAAAAACGTTGTTACCTTTATCTTAATTTGTTGGCTGGTGTAGTTTATAAAGCTTTTCGTGGGTTTCTTTCAAGGGGAGGTGAGTTTGTGGTTCAAGTCGCAGCCTTTCAGGGGGGGGATAAATAAGAACGATTTGGATTGGTGGGAGTTTTTAGCTCCGCCCGGCTGCTGTAAGGGTTGAGAATCTGGACTCAACCAGAATATGCAAAACATGGAGTCCAGAAAGCGGAGAGAAGATGGGTTTTTGTTCCCAAAATCGATCATATTCCAACGCTTTCAGACAAAAAAAAAAGTCATATCTGTGAAGGGGGATATGAAGAATATGGTGCTAGGCTTCACATCTCTGTTTCTCTCACGATAACATTTAATTTCAAAAAGAACAGCCTTGCTCTTTACCTTAACAGATGAAATATATCACCGAAAAAAAAAAATTAATTATGTGTATTATTTTATGAAAAAAGAGAAAAGTCTATTTTTGTAACCGAGGGATATTTGCTTAGAGAAGTTATACCTATAAAGTTTCTGATAGAAGGAAATCTGGGGGGGAAACATAATAAAAGAGAAGTGTTTTTGTTACGTGGAACTGCACAGCTCACAGAAATCGATAGGTCATTCACTAAATGTCTTACCCTTATATCGCAACAAAGAAAAAGCTTTTTTTTCATGTTTTCATCTTTAAAAAAAAGGAGTTCTGACATTTCAAACAGCGCTGATCGGAGCTCCGTCTGCTGATTTAGAGATTCACAGCTGATTTAACAAAGATGGAGCCACACTATTGATGATGTCAACGCAGACGGAGGAGCCTCGACATCCGGCGTCACCTGAAGCATTTTTACTCCACTTGGTTTCCTCTGAAGGACCAAACAAGGCTGTCCAGGGCTAAACCATTATCTCTGTTATTCATTTCCTCTTAAATGACAGCTCTGTTATTTTTATTTTTTATTTTATTTTTTTTTTTTCGCCATCCCTCTTGTCGACGGCGATGATTTCTCAGTTGAGTTACGCTCCATAAAACAGGGCTTTCACATCGTGGCTCTGGCTGCTGAGGCGACAGAGGAGTTTAAGTATAAAAATGGAGAGTTTATTCCCCCCAAATGAGTCTGAAAACACGTGAAACCCCTTCAAAAAGTTGCTGACTTCATGGTGAACTTGAAAAGTTATGAATGTTTAGTTATTATCATTTAAAAAAGTAACATTTTAGAGGATGTAATCAAATATATTTTTGACCTACTGACCAATAACTATCACAGGGGGTTTGTTTTCCCCTCTTAAAACCAATAGCCTTTTAGAATAAAACCCTTCCAAATAAGATGTTATTAACACTTAAAAGTGACAAGGAAGTATTTAAAAATACACAAATGAGATCCTGAAGTTTATGTAACAAACAATAGAGATGCTACTTAGAGCAAAGTTAGACCAAAGCAAGTTACAGTGAATTATTCTCATTCACAAACTGATTTTTCTTTTTGTTTTCCATCGATTTTTTGAAACAAGAGCTATTGTCACATTTCCAGAGACCTGTGAAGGCATCGTGTGTCCTCACTCCTCCTGCAGCTGTGCCACATCATCTGTTTTTTGTTTCTTTTCCAGTAAACTAACCTCATACTAAAAATACCTGCAGCGTCTCATAACTTGGAGGTGTTTCATTTAGTGCCATAAAATATGCAAAGTGAGGAACTCGTAAACAATAAATGAAGAATTGTGGGTTTTTTTCTTTCCCCTCCCTTTTTATTTTATTTTATATTCTTGCAATCTTCAGTTATTGCTTTTTGATTGGACTCTTACAGAATATTTCAGAGCAGGCCTGGGGTTTTTTTGGTTTTTTTTATATGTTTTAAAGTCTCAAAGTGTCGTGTCTGTCTGACTGATTCGCATTTTTCGGAGGAAAAAGAGAAAAATCTCAATCAACCACCAGATTATCGGATTATCGGAGCCAGGCCTGTTTTACTTTGTATCCCACCTCGATCGGCGGAGTCTGTTGTGCTCTGTGACATGGCATTGTGTAAATATAATCAAGACAATAACGATGATTGATGATGAAGACAATCGAGCCATACTCATGAAACCAATGGTCATCATTCACGCGGCCTCCCGGAGCAGAAATCCTAATCTTGACTGGTGGTTAACGCGAGGAATCGATGAGGTTTTGACAGGAGTTTGGCATCAGCGCTTCTGCTCCGCGAGGCCGCGCGAATACAGATGTTTGCATTTTTCTAAGTGGGGCGATACACCTTTTTTTTTGTTTCATGATGAATTGGACATTTCTTGCGACTTGGCTTTTGATGATAAAGATGATGATGATGATGATGATGATGAATAACAATGACAATATATAGCACAGAATTATTCCAGGCACTTTCACGACTCTCGAGAGGACGTCTCTCCTGTTTCTGATTTATTTTCTATTATGTATCTGCAATGTTCATTAAAAGAGATACTGTTATTATTAATAAAACCACATTTACGGTAATGTGATTCCTCCGTCCTGTGTGTGTGTGTGTGGGTGTGTGTGAGGAGTGAGAGCGCTGTGTTTGTTTGCAGAAAGAGAAAAAAAACACACCACCTCTCTCACTTTGTTTATGGAGCAGCGGCGTAGATTGCTGACGACGCCCGGATCCTTTCTTCCTGGCGGGGAGCCGACGCGGCTTCAACCGCCATAACTCTGCCATCTCCCGTAAAACCTTGAAACAACAATCAATATGTCTCCTTATTCCACTCAGTGACTGAATGAGCCGCGGCCTCATTTCAGAAAAAGACTAAATCAGGAGAGTCGATGCTTCGAGAAAACACTTTAAAAAACTCGTGTATCTTGATTGTTGTTTGACCTTTTATGCACTTGTGGCCACATCACACAAACATCTGGAACAAACAGACTCAGAGCAGGAAAAATATAGTGTAAAAAATGCAGCTGTCATTTAACAGGATCATGCAAATTGTGAATAACTTTTTAAAGAATTCAATTTTATTTTAGTCAAGGAAACATAACAGATATGGGGTGTAAACCAGGTTGTTGTTATAAACTAAAACTGAAACTAAAATGAGAATAAGCCGTGAAGAAACAGTCAAACTGAAACCAAATACTATTAATGCCACTGAAGAAAAATCTAAGTAGAAGTACAGCAGAAGAATAACAAACACATTGTAGTATTTTCATGTTTTTAAGGAACTTATAAAGGTTTGATTTATTGTTTTACTGCATCACAAGGCTGCACAGTCTTCATGCAAAATCACAGCACATATACAAACACATGCACATTTAAATTATGCATTCAGTTGTGCATACTGCAAATATATTTTATACAAATTTCTTCTAACTGCTGCTAATAAATATGCACTCAAAAAACTGTAAAACTACAACTAAATGGATCAAAACTAAAGTCAAAACTAGCAAACAGACTCTGAAATCTAACTTTAACTAAATAAAGAAGGAATCTAAAAGTTAAATCTAATCTAAAACACAAACTAATTGAAAAATTCAAAACTTCATATTATAACCTCGGTGTCAACACTTCCAACTATCAACATGTTTCTAGAATAAAACTGAAAGAAAACAAAGGCGTAGTCCATTAAAAACTGCAGGCGGCTTCCCTCAGACTGTCACATCTCATGTGTTTAAGAGAAACAAGGATCCTTTTTCTTCTTCTGTGCATGCAGGCAGATAAACAATCCCTCTCTGTTGTTCCCCTCTGCCTCTGAACGTTCTGCTCATAGTGTAGCAATTTACTTATTTTGCTGTGATCAAAGCAGCAGAATTGGAGAGAAAAAGAAAAAAATCCAAAGGCAGATGGGAACGCATCTTAAAATACCGCCAGCCAGTGTTAATTAGCCTCAATATGCTCTTCTCCAATGATGAGAAGTTGGCATCAGCCAAACAAGAAAAAGCATCAATATTACAGGTGAGAGCGGCTGAAGTGCATCAGCAGTCTGTATTTCAGAGCTTCCCTCCCTGCCTGTTCTTGAAATGTTTAAAAATGTAATATTGTGGCTCAAAAAAAACGCAGCTTTGAAGTGAAGGGATGTTTGCTTTTCATACAAATCAAGCACTCCAGCCTGGAAATGTCACCGGTGAGCTCTGCAGCCGAGGGTTGTTTGCAGCTATTGCAGGGAAAATATGCATAATTGCATGATTTGACACTAACTCTTATATTAATCATGTCAAATGAGTGCATGACTTTTTGGTAATCAAACCGGAGAAGAAGGAGAAATGTCGAGATGGACACATGATTGCATGATTGGAGCAGAAGGTTGCAAAAAAGCGAGACGTCAGGCGTGAATGGAAAACAGTGTTTTGAAAGAAAAGTGCAGCCAAACAAAATGAGACTGAATGCAGCTGATTTCTGACACTTAAACTGACCCCGAAAAAGTCTCATGATTATAGTGCTCCAACGTCCTTGGCCCATTCATTCCTTTGAGTCCGATCCTTCCCAGAATCCTTTCCCACAGGTGAGAGCAGTCGTCCCGCTGCGCCGCGTCCTCGTTCGCCTTCTGCCGAACCAAAAGAACCAGGATGTTCCCTTATAGACGTCATGTGTATCTGCCATCACGGCTGCAACACCGAGCTACAGTCTCATCATCTGAGCCCATGTGAACATAGAAAGCCGCCAGATGTTTTCATCCAAGCCGACATGTTGCCATATGGTGTGAGTGTGTGTGTGTGTGTGTGAACAAGTGTGTGTGTGTGTGAAAAGGGGGAGTTCCTAAGCTCTGGCACTTTTCTCCCCAAATGAAATCATTTTCACTTCATTACAGTGTCACAGCATAATAAGCTCCCCGAACAAAAGCGAGTGACGTTTGAGACACTCAGGCCTGAGAGCGCGCATGCACGTGCACAGATGTTTTGGTTCATGCACACACACACACACACATTCACACACACTTACTGGTGAAGAGTATTACTCACTCTGGCAGGTATACCATGGCCCTCCATGTCCCACAGGGCCTTGTTACTCAGAGCTTTGCGCTCGGTGCCCTGTGTGACATGTCTTCCACTCCAAGAACCAGGCCAATTGTCTGTGCATGGATAGGTGGCGGTGGAGGCTGAGTGTGTGTGTGTGTGAATAAGTGTGTGTGTGTGTGTGTGTCAGAGAGCTGAAAGCATTTGGAGAGTGGATGCAGGCAGCTGTTAACCCAGTTTTGGAGTAATTCTGAACTCACCACGGTTCAGCACGGCATAATTGCCTGTGCGTGCAGTATGTGTCAGTGTGTGTGTGTGTGTGTGTGTGTGTGCAGGATGCAAGCCATGGATCACTGATCACTTACCAAGCCCTTCAATTTACTGCTACTTCCTGCAGGAGCGACTTATCTTCAATTATTTATTATTTTACAATAGTATCGATGTCTGCGTGCTGAGGTTTGTGTATCGATCCGACTGTGGATTCAGTCGGCTCATCAAACCGCCGTTATCAGGTCTTAATTGAACAAATCAGAAACGGCGAGTGAAATCACATTAACTCATTATAATCAGGAAAAAAAACGAGGGTATGTTTCATTCGAGCGGTGCCCAGTTTTCTGTCCCAATTAAAAAAAGATACAGTGAGAAAAAAACTGGCCTCTTCAGGAAATTCAAAGTGAAACGCTGACATCTGCTGGACGAAACACGTCCTGCACCTCCACCGGTCGACTGGCTGCATCGCAAGGCATGCTGGGAGGGAGAGAGAGCCAATTTGAGCCATTATGGTGAAAGTGGGGTGATGTGTAGATCATTCAGTCATGATAAAAATCACACACATCTCCTCCAAATTGCCCCCCAGTTGAAATCTTTTCTCCATCTGAAACCTATAATTGTGATGAATGGAAGTGTGTGCATTTTCCTTTAAAGCGGCGCTCTGCCATCAGACAAACTGCTGCTGTTACTTACAAAGCACTTTTTACGGCCCCCAAACAATCAATGTTACAGACCAAACAAAGGCTGAACAGCTTTTGTGTTGTAATGAGAGATGCCCTGTGTTGTGTTCACTGCTGCCACGAAATATTTGAACAATTATTAATTTAGCTAAAATTTTACTTTGCATCAACAATTAACATCAAAACTCCTGTCTTCTCAGTACATTTTGGAATATTGAGCATATTTTATAGGTTAAATTTAACTATAAAACACTTAAACCTGCCATGTTTATCACCACTGACATATAAATGGCATTTAATTACAATTTGGCCTTTAATTTTGTCATTAAATGCATCCAATCAAGCTCAAAAACATGATTAAAGAAATGTGTGTGTTAGGTGTGTTTGCATTGAATTATGGGTAAAGTCAAGAAGCTTTTATTTTAAAAAAAAAGACTAGCTTGCTTGCAGGTGGACTCAGTCGTCTTCCTGATTTTGGCGCCAAACCTGTGACCAGGTAAGAACCTGCACCTGAGACGTTATATTCTTTATATTTTCTCCAGCTTGTTAGTTTATTTTAAACTTGTCACACACTGATTTCATATGAGGGATCAATAATCAAATGAGATCAATATCACTTCTTGCAATTACAGGTAAGTGACAATGTTAGCATTAAGCTAAATCTCTGTGTACAAAGATAAAAGATGTTAAACAATAAGTGACACTGATTAAAACAGATGTCATAAGTGTGAACTGCATCAGTTTAAAGTTATTTCAGATAAACTAAAACACATAAATCATGTTTAGGACCATTTTCTGACTGTATTTCTTTAAAGTTCAGCCTGTTAACAGTGATTCATTTGATTTATTTCTCTTTTTAAATGGGGCAGTTGTTTACTCTCTCATAAGCACAGCTGTAAACATCTGTGGTCCCTTCACAGACAGTTAATATGTAACATTTAAGCAGTTAAATTGAAATATGATGTAAACAATCAGAGTAATAATAAGAGAATCTAAATATTAATAAAGAAAGAGATTTTTTATTCTAAGTATCATTACAGTACTTTTTGCCACGATGCAGCTCTAAAGTTTAATGTCATTTAATTACTAAAGTTTGTCTGAATATTGTTTGTTTCACTGCTTCATTCAACTCTGTGAAACTTCAGAAACAAATTCTAACAACCTGTCAGGTTTCACAGGAGCAAAAGTTTAATTAAGAGCTTTTAAACTGACAGCAACTCTGTGACCAACTGACCCCCGTCTGACGATATTATTGTGCTAGGAGCCACAAAATTTACTTTTAGATGTTTCATTACAGAGAGCATGTGAGCACACGACCTAAAAAGTCATGCACTCTGTTAGTGTGTTACATCTGGATACAATCAGAATAAAAACTAATTATTTCCCTTTTTGTTGTGAACCGTATTGAACTTTGACCCTGAACCCTTTGAAAACCACTGATTAAAACTGTGACGATCAGAAATTATGTTTTATCAGGCTGTTTAATTGATGAAACATCCTGGATGACTTTGAATTCTTTGAAATAACAAGACTGTGACTTATAATTTCATTCATAAAATAGTAAAATCACAATTTTCTGAAGTTTTCAGATGTTTTGTTTGACCAAAGTCAAATTTAAAGATATTTACCTCACAGTTACACAGAATAAGAAAGTAAAAATGACATTCTGATAAACTGGAGGTATTTTAACTTGATAAACTGCGTAAACAGTTGACATAAAAGCACTTTTAGATCCATTTTCTACACATTAAATAATCATTTCAGCTCTAGAATCAGGTCTCACAGTAAAGCCTGATGTCCTGTATTTCATTACAGGTTGGGTTTCCTTTGTGCCGGCGTAAGAAGTCCCCGTTTATTGGAAGTCTGACTCTGTGCAGACGGGGAGGCCCAGCGGCTGCGTTGTTTGTGATGCGAGATCCTGCACCGAAAGAAGCCGCAGTAATCTGAGACGAGCCTAGCCGGTGTCAGACCCGGCGGCTGCGAGGAGGGGGGGGAGCCATTAATGCAAAATGCTTGGAAGATTGTGGCGCTAACTCTCCAGGCTGAGCTCAGATGTCTGTTGCTGCCTTGAAAAGCTTCACCTGGAAGTGAGAAAAGCCCTGAGAGAACGAGCTCAGAGGCTGCACTCATTGTCACAAGCAGCGCTAACTTTTTACACTTTGATACCTGATTTTTTTAACAAAGCAGAGCCGTTAGCCTTGAGGGAAGAATCTTAAAGCAGCAAAAAAATGTCAAGTGGTCACTGTGATCACAATGCTGCAGTGTTTCAGACGCAGGACTGTTATAATGTCACTTATTTAAACACTTGAAGAATCTAGAGTCTGTGTTTGACTCGAGAGAGTGAATCTGAAGCTCCTTTAGAGCCGATAACTGAGCTGATATGTCTGAGAACTTGTTTTATCTCTCATAAAAGTGCATTTTCAGGCCAGTCACAGCACAATTACACACTTTAGCTCTTGTAACTTTGTTCAAGTGTGGCTTAAAAATGTGTATAAATCATTTGATCCAATCTAAGTTAATGAGTCACAATATAAAGTGCATTTTATTGAAGTTATAATTTAAAGATCTCATATAATCTCAGTGTTTTGATTCCTGCATTTCACTCAGACAGCATGAGTTTAACTCCTGAGAACAGTTTCATGTATTTCAGTCAATATTTATTATTCTGCAACTCATTCTTGTTCTTTCAGCACAGTTTATAGTAAAAATTAGCCCTCGACATACAGTAAACTGTCTTTATTTGACCTCTGTATGAAAATTACTATGATTAGTTCTTAAGTGGTTTGTTTAGCACATTTAAGTTGGTTTATTTTGGCTCCTTGTGGCAGAAACAGCAGCTCATTTCATCAGGCTGTTCTGCAAATGACCTCAAAAAGTTTCATACAACCTGAACATTAAAATGCGTCACAGTTTATTTGACCATCTGAACGTGCAAAACAGTCAGTGCTGAAATAACATTATAACAAATAACATCATGTTTAATATCAGAGTGTTTTCTGTGTGTGTTTCAGGCTGCTGTGTGGACTTCAGCCATCTGAAGACGCCTCTGAGCTTTTGGAAAACGATGATTGACAGTTAAACAGATGATGAAAACAAATTGTTTGTTGCAGGAGGAGAAAGAAGCAATTAGGACACTTTTCCATCCATCATAACGAGTTCAGCTTCCATTACGTTTAATCAAAATCTGCTTTAAAATGTGAGAAAATATGTCACAGAAATGGTCAGAGACATCAGAGAACATCCAGTAAGAGAACTTTAAATAACAAACAACACGTTTGAGTGAATCCTGTGCATCACAGGATGAAATGTGACCATGCATCATGAGCACAGCGTCCTGTTGCATCATGGGGGGATAATCTGTGGTATCGTTTTGTTCTTGTTTAATTCCAAGCCTGCAGACACCTGGGAGCTGGAGGAAGAGGAAGAAACAATCATGAGACGTCAAACGAATCCTGGCCGAGCAGATATGTGTTTACCGTCGACGTGGCTCCTGCAGCAGCTGCTTTAATCACACCCATAACTTTATTCTCCTTTTTTGTGGGTGTCAGATCGGTGATTAAGAGACTGAACGTCTGTGTGCTTCAATTCAGCTGCAGAAACTCGTTTTATAGCCGTGAAAATGCACCTGAGTGCTGACGAGTATGTGCTTCCAAAGTGTTAAAGAGCCAATAAGTTGGAGTTTACGGCCCTTAAGTGGCCACAACGTATCTGTGTGAGTTTAATGGAGTTTTTTTTTAATACATTTACCAATAAACAGCATCCGAAGCAACCATCAAATAATGCGGCCAATAAAAACAAAGATGAAAGATAAAGACACCTAAGACTATTGCTGTCGTAAAGATTTGTTTCTTAATTTGACTGGTTCTTTAATGTTCAGTTGTGTGTTTAGTTTTATCAGGAAGTAATCGGTGTCAGTCTGAGCATCAATATTTCCACTTTGCTCTCAGAAGCTGTGATTCTCCTGATTTGCTTCCTGTCTGCGACTCCTCAAACACGTCACGCTTACTTGCTGTTTATGCTCATTGAATGATTTGCTGTTTTTGAAGCTTTATTCGCCATCTGTTGTGTGGAAGCAGATGCTCTGCAGCTGTAATTGATGCATTTGAGCTGTGAGTGTTGTGAAAGGCTCTACCTGCAAGTTTATGACTCGCTGAGCTGACAGAGAGAGGAGAAGGATGTGAGTGAGTCGACTCGGTGTTTGAACAGATTGTTTTAAAGCTTGTTTGACACTTTTCTGTCTGAATGATGCTCTCAGGGAGACGATGCAGGAGGTTTTTCTCAGAGTCAGATCTGAAAGCATCAGTCAGGATCAGTTTCAGTCTTTTATGGATCATAATGACCGTAGTGTCTTTACATTAAAACATAAAAAAAGTTCAAATGTGCTGAACTTTTCATCCAGTAGAATCTTTAATGTGCAGGTGATGAGATCTGTATGTTTAAAGAAAAACAACTACAGACAGATTCCTTTATATTCAAACTTATGCACCACTGAAACACCGTGAACGCATCATTCAGTCCCAGATGTCTCACTCTGTTTTGGTTTCTAAGGCTCGTAAAACATCGCGAGCACGTGTTCATCCATGCTGCTCGTGCCAGTCACGGGTCTGAAGAACAGTCCAGCCACCGCATCCGGGTTCATGGACCGCAGCGCGCTCAGGACCGCGCGCAGTCTGCCGAACCGGCCCGCTTTACCCCGGTGCGCCGTTCTCACGTGCTCGTAAAGCGCGCGCTCAGCCTCTCTCTGGAGCGCCTGGATGTAATCCCGACACTCCAACTCCGTCACTTCTGCAGGACAAAAACACAGAGAGAAAAAGAAAGTGAAATATGATTAATTATCTTAAAAGATCAATAAATGAGACACCTGCTGATTCACGGAATAAAACTCTTAACGTGACGCATTAATGAGCGGATTATTGGCGCATAAAGACGCGTAAAATGAGGCCTGTTGCGCAAAACAAACGAGATTAAAATCCTTGTTTAATTCAGCTCTTAAAAAGACCAACTTTTAATGGGATTATAATTTAATTGCTAATAATTTAGTACCATTTCTTACCCGGGCTAAATAATATGGCTCCCTTCAGAAACGCGTATTCTTTGACGCTGATGCTGAGTCCTCTGCACCTGACCAGAAACATCTTGATCCCCTCCGCGTCGCTCACCGGCACCCCCGGGTCCTGAAGCTCCGCCTGCTGTCGCTCCCTGCTGTGCGTTAAAATCATCTGTAACAGACTCGGCTGCTGCGTCTCCACCGTGTCGAAGTCCACGGAGTCCTGCACCATGCCCAAAACCAGCAGCGGCGCCCAGCTTTTGCGTAAAAGCCGCAGCTGGTCCTCCGCCGGTAAACCACGAAAACACGGCACGTTTTTCACGAACCGGAAAGTTTTCACGAGCACCTCCGAGGCCGCTTTGTAAACCGATCGCGGCGCCCGGATCGCCACCAGTTTCCTCTTGGACGCGCAGGAGCAAAGCTGTTGCGCCGCGGCCGCGTCCAGCCGCTCCTGCGGGCACCGCGCGCCTCGGTTCAGGATGCTGTAGAGGATGCTCCCACGCGCTGCGTCCTCCCGGTTTCCGCACTCACAACACGACATGACGCCCCGCAGACCCGCTGTATTGATTGTGAGCTTGTTTTGGCGAATTCCATCTTTTTTATAGACTAGACATTGCCCACCAAAAACATACGTCCGGTCAGTATTTTCACAATAAAAGCATGCTTGCAGACAGATTATCCAAAGATTCTTAATCATAATCAGCTCATTTTATTCAGTTTGTCTCAACAAATTATCACTGTAACGATCATGAGGACGAACTAGAGAGCAAGGAAGTGAGAAAAACAGAGGAGGAGTGTAAACAGCATCTGAAGTGAGGTTTGGTACATGCACTTATTTAAAGATGCTTCTTATGCATGTAGTTCTTGTTTCTAATCCATTTTTAATTTAAATGAAAAAAGAATGAGTTTGTACGCACATAATGTTAACTATAGCACTATCTTGTTGTGGTGATTATAAACTGGGGGAAAAATTTGCTTATTCCAGATGAAAAGGCCCAGAAATAACTGAGCCCTGTTTTATAAAAAACAAGCAGAAAACACAAAATCTAAGCATCTTTCTGACCACGTGGTTCATCATCATTTCTCACTCTTCTTCTACTTCCGGGTTCCTCAAACGTTTTGAACAGGGGACCCTTTGCTTGACTGTAGTTGTTGTAGCTTGTCAGTAAGACACAACAGAGTCATTTATGCCTAAATAATCTTTGTGAAATACATGTCGATCAGAATGAACTCCTACCTGTATTAATGCAGATTTAAATTGTCACAGATTTATAAAATAAAGTATGAGATTAAATAATGTGGATGGAGTAAAATAGAGTGAAAATGAGTAAAATAGCATTTTTTACTCGATATAGGCCACTTGATCTAATATTCTAGATATAATTCATCTGTAAATCTAAGTACTTTCACTAAAAAATAAAAGTAT
>JAQMCX010000041.1:8929736-8999483 GCA_029814765.1 Acanthurus leucopareius | reverse complement strand
ATATAGGCCACTTGATCTAATATTCTAGATATAATTCATCTGTAAATCTAAGTACTTTCACTAAAAAATAAAAGTATATTTACCCTCTAAAAATACATCTAGCTTTAGACGTATTTACTTCTTTCTACTATGCAAAATAATAAAATTCAGTCAAGTTAAAAGTTTTCAGTGTGCAGTTGCAAGTGTAACAAGTTCACCTGCAGACAGTCGATCACCTGATGTGAACAGAGAGTGAAGTTTATTTAAAGATCGTTTAAAGATAATATAAATACAAATATGATGCAAAGAAATGTTACAGCAGAAAGATTTTTCTCCCATCAAGGAGACAGGCATTAAAATCCAACATTTTTTATATCAGTTACTCCAACTAAAATCCTGTGAGTATTATTGTTATTTTTGCTTTGGTTAATTTGAATTTGCATGAATTTTTTGAACATAATTGCACATTTCGATGAGATAAATCTGAAGCCTTAATTTTGAAAACCAAACCAGCAAACATCCAGTCACACTGCAGCTGTTTGCAGCTGGCTTTATGCAGCCTCTAAAAAGAGCTAATAAGTCAAATCTGGCCTGGCCCTGGACACAGAGGGGCCCTGAGCAGGACTTTTTTGGGGCCCTTACCTCATTGTTTTCAGCCTAAAACATCCATCATTAGTGTTTGTTTGCATAGATACAGCATGTGTTTGTTTGTAATGACTGCAGCAGACCTATAAGAATTGATTGTACATTCTTTCATGAATAAGTGAGTAAAAAACCCCTCCGCTCAGTCCTGGAGGCTTAATCTGGGATGTTTTGGATCTGCTGTGCAGTCAGAGGTCAGAGGTGTTTGTTAAGTCCTGTTTGTCTATGCAAAGTCCTGCAGATGGGTTTCAGAGGGCAGGATGAGCTGCTGTTAATGTGAGATGCCTTCAATTAATTCAACACAAACACGATTCTGATTATTTTCTGCCTGTTAGATCCAGATGCGCTTTCATAAATGCATGCAGAGTTATGAATATATGCTGGCAGCTAACAGACAAAAATAAGGAAAAGCCAAACATATTTTGAGTTAAACAAGTTGCAGATTTTATTTATAAATGATCAGACTGGTTCAAAATGTTCGATGAAGCCTGATAATGTGCAGCCTGTGACAGGAAATTGAAGTTGAAATCAAGTTTTGCAGAAAAAAAGATATGAGACAGTTGTTGTTGTCGGAAGTCTGGCAGCCGAACTCTCCTCTTTCCGCCTTTTTGTGAAGGACAGTGAAGTTTTCTGGCATTGAATCTAATAATACCTGATCAGTGTTTTTTCTTCTTCTTCTTCTTCTTCTTTCTACAGAGGAATGCGGCCATTAGGGTTTAATTCCATTTCCTGAGCCGCAGGTTTTAAAGCGGCAGAGTGACGCGAGCATAAAAGGAAACCTGCCCTCGGTGTGTAATTACCTGACAAGGCCAGACGTTTCTCCTTGTGCTGGAAACAGTTTCTATAGTAACGAAGTGAAGCAGAAAGCGCGTGTCTGAATTCAACCCAAGAACAAATCATGATGATTATACGAAGATCATTCCTGCACATAAATGGGGGATGAATTTTTATGCAGAATTCTAAAGGCGCTTTTCATCCAAAGTTTGCGCTAATGATCCTTTACTGTATTTCTCAGGGTTGTTTATCAAGAGTTTCATTCATCATCACATCTTTTCACGCCGCACTCAAGTTTGAGCTCCAATGTCGAGAAAAGCCTTGAGTCAAAACACAGAGAGAGCTCGCCTTTTGTTACAGTTTTGTCTTTATATCCATTTTTATAAGAAGGCCTTGTGCTGAAACCTGCAGTGCTCAAACACACACAGAGAGAGAGAGAGCCATGATGCAGTTTGCATTTTGATTGGTTCGGACCGATCTACCTGCTCATGCGTCCGATCACCTGGCGACTCTTTTGACATGTGAGTGTTCAGGAGGCAGCTGGTCGTCTATTCTGACAGTTTTTATTTTTTCTGTCTGCTTTAAATTTTAAACTTTAAACTCAGAGAACAGAACTTTTGTAAGAAACAAGGACGAGTCGCTTTGATATCTGTTGTTTTCTAGATGATTTGCAGAATTTGCTCAATTTAGTGGAAGTGAAGCACTTTAAATGAGCCACGTCACTGAAGGTCAAGGACAGAAAAGCTCAGAAAAACACAAACTGGCTCACACACATGCAACAAGAGTGTATTATCAGACTTCACAGATTGTCTTTCCAGTCACAGATTCAGCAAATTTAATACAGTTGATTTCATTATATAGAAACTTTACATGCCAAGTTGGACTGAGACTGAAGACTGAAGAGCTCCGAGGAACTTGTCCTGCTGTCCTGGAAGAAGAGACCTCTGCAGAGTCCTCAGCTGAACCTGCCTTGGCCATCCTGAGAGAAAAAAATCTGTACTGTGTGCAAAATTTTCAAAAGTACATGCATCATCAGTATTTGCCTGATTTTTTTGTCCTATTTTGTCTTGCTTGTGCTTTTCTCTTTTTTTAGAGATGAGGTTTTATAGAGATATTATATAATAGTTTTTGAATTATTATTTTAAAGTTTAATGCCAATATGAGCTACGTCAGCGTTGCGTCAGAAGGAGTGCACGATAAGCAACGATAACGGGTTTGAATCTCAGTTCAGCATCGTTTAAGTGCGCGTTTTACTGACGTGAAAGACAAACACGATAACGAAGCGGGAGGTTTTCAAGTGGAGATGTAGCTCAACGAGATAAGACGCGTGCAAATGACAATCTGATGTTCTGAGATCAAATCCAGATTAATATGTTTCCAAACAGCCGGTGGCGCAGCGGCCGTGTTATCGGTCTGCAGATGCAAAGACTCTTGGTTCAAATCCCGGCTTCGGTTTTACATTTCACACTCAGCCGCCCTCAGCAGGTCAGTCAAATGCTCAACTCCTCACCTCGGTGGAGCAGCGGCTTCGTACGCGTCAACAAAGACACCTGTCACCTGAAGTGGCAGACCCAGGTACGAATCCCGTCAGACCCAGGCATCCTATATGCGCTACGGCAAGGAGGAGTCAGGACGCCAGGACAGGTGGGGTGCTCATCACCCCCACACCCACACACACTTTGAGATATAATTACTTTATACACTTTAGAGGTAAAAAGTGAAATACATGTCACATACGTAACTATAACGTCACAGCACACGTCACCAGAGCCCACAGGTTGATGGTCCACTTAGAAACAAACACAACGAGCACACAGGCCCCTGCACGAGACAGTCCACACTGTTCCTGGTCGCTCTCTGACCTCCAACTTGTCTCAGCACATATAAAACCAAAAGATAGAATTGGCACAAAAATAAAACAATAGCACAGACAAAGCTACAAGTTAGCATCTGAAAGCTTCACCGAGACAAATCAATCATAAAATACTTTATTTGCTGTTCTTAAAAAATAGATATAAGACAAGATAAGAATGAAGGAATGAACAACATGAGTTTATGAGGTTCTGTGATCATCAGTGTTGTGGTGCATTGAGTCTTTTCTTATAAGTATCATGATGATATATTTAAACTGTATTAAAACTTATATGGCTGGATGGTTTCTGGTTTCTGTATTGAGTCTGTGGTGTGAATCCTGTCACCTTGGCAGCTTGCAATATGATAATTCATCACTTACGTTACAATCTCATTATTCAATACCATTTAAGACCATTTAGTCCAGACATTATTATTATCAGACGTTATTAAATAGTTCAAATTATGCATAATTATTAAGCATTATTTGAACATGAAAAGTCACAGCATTGTGGGAAGACTTTTCGACGCCTTGGCAAAAAGTCGTCTGCGAAGGGAAGACTTTTCGACGCCTTGGCAAAAAGTCGTCTGCGAAGGGAAGACTTTTCGACGCAAGTATGTGTATAAATGCTGTGAAGGCCCCTGACGCGTTGCGTCAGGGGCTTTCACAGCATTTATATGAGAGTAAATTGAAACTGTCCTAATTGTCCTTAATCACACATCAACTCTTTCCCTTATCACAATAATGCAACCTACATGCAACCTAGGTTGCGCTTGGTTGCTGTTATTTATGTAATGGGCGCAATGTTGCCTGCCAAATTAATTAGCGACACCAATAAAATTTTAGCCAGTTATGGTTCCATTTTCTATAACCCCCAGGTCACGTAGCCCCTGGGGGCGGAGGGGGCCACTGCCCCCCTCCACCCCACCGCCCTTCATTGGCGGTGGGAATTGCGCCCGAGCTGCCGGGGTCTGACGGGATTCGTACCAGGGTCTGCCAACTCAGGTGACAGGTGCCTTTCTTGGCGCTTACGAAGCCGCTGCTCCACCGACAGCCTTCCACAACATCGACGTTTCTAGTATTTCACTTTTTTGCTGAGGTCAGCGACTCTTAAATCCAAAACTTGAACCGGGATGCGAACCGGAGTTTCAGAATCTGCAGGCGGCGACACGACCGCTGCGCCACTGGTCACACGCTTTCAAGCAGATTTCAATTTCAGGGGACACAAAAAATAGAAAAGACTGTTCGGAAACAACACTAACCTGAATGTAAGCTCAAAATCTCAGATTGTCTAATGTCTGTGTCTTATCTCGTTGAACTAGATCTCCAAATGAGAATACGCGCTTCATTGTCTTCCTCACCTGTCACTCAGGTACACTTAAAAAACGGAGCCAAAGTGGGAATCAAACCCGTCACCTCGTAAACCCGTCAGTGCAAAATCAGCTGCTTATCACGTTGAGCTATCTCTCTGACCGCTTTCTTACTTTAAAACTAGAGTGCAAGTTTAGTAAATATACACACTGTGTTTATCTGCAGTTCAGGTGAGCCCCGCGTGCAGAAAACACCTCCAATACGCTGTAAATCACAACAAGACGAGCGCCTGCTCACCTCTCATCATATCACACGATTTCCTGCTTTCTCAGCTCAAAGCGACCGATTCATTACCGTCGGAGCGCGCGGTGACTGATGTGCGCTTCAGAGCAAATACACACACACACACACACACACACACACACACACACACACACACACCGAGATGAGCCAGCAAACTCGCCGGTCCATTTAGCACTGAGTTATTCCATCAGGCCCCCGTCCGTCCGTCCGTCCGTCCGTCTCCGGAGGTAAACATCAGTCACCCATCAGCTCACCGCGTCTCACGAGACTGATCGCTTCACCCTTGGACACGAGGACAGCGGAGGAACGGACAGGTAGCACATCACTGCTGTCAGGTGTGTGTGTGAGGGGGACACACACACGCACCTTTATCTCCAAACTGTGTGGAAAAATCGGTTCTCGGTTCAAAGTGACGATGAGCTCGGACAGAGTGATCTCAACCTGAGAGACAGATTCTCTTTTCAAGGCTTTCTGGTTTAATATTTTCAATTTGCATATTAATTGAAAATCACCAGAAGCAGATTTTCAATGTTTTGGCCAATAGATGATAAAAAATACTGATTTACTTTGTGTCAAACTGAACCGACTCTGCCCTCAATCAGCATGTCAGTGACACAAATGAACACAAACAGTTCAACAGGGAGGATTTAACACTTTTCTCCTGCCTATTTTTCAATTATTTCAATCATTTATTTGTAATATTTTTTTAATTTGACCAAATGAATCTCATCTACTTGCCTCTGAGTTCTGCTTTTGTGTCTTAAACACACCGAAATGTAAAGTCACAGTGTGAGCGACTCAGCAAACCATCATTTCTTCTCATTTCTGGATCATTGAAGAAAACATTTCCTTTGAATAAAGATCCTCAGTTTCTCATGTGGAGGAAGAAACCTAAGTTTCCACCTTCATCTCTGGCCTCCTGGTCTTCTTCTCCACTTTCTCTCCTTCTGCAGGTCTCTGGTCTCCTGTCAGTCCAACCTTGTGGTTGTTTTCTTTGACTTTGTCCACCTTCACAGAAGTTTCTTCTGAACATAAACCAAGTAAACACTGTTTCAACCTTAATGCCAACAAGTTAGACACAAACAAATCATTTAAACACTTCTTACCTCTCTAAAATGATGATGTATGAATGATTTAAAGGGTCAGTCCACCTTATAATGAATAGAAACACACTGAAATATAATTTGTAGTTTTTAAGATATTATGTATTTACTATCACCCTTGTAAATAAAGTGCAATGTTTTATTCTTATTATTTATTGTTGTTTATTCTTATTGCTGCTTTTTACATTCTGTCTTTACTGTCCACTTGCTGCTGCAACAAAGCAAATTTCCCCATTTTGGGACTAATAAAGGAATATATGATCTTATTTATCGCCTCAAGCAGTGTGTCAGTTAATTTATTAAATGTCTTTCCATAATCTGTGTTCTTGTTAATCTGGATAATCCACACAGCAAATACACACTGCACAGTTCTTTACAGAGTATATTTTTAATAAAAAATAATATTAATAGAAGCTGTCACTGCTGGGTCTGTGGATTTGCTTTAGATGTGAGTACTGAGTGTATTTACAGGATTTTTTTTTTCAATTGGTAAATGCAGTAATTTTTAGCACCATGAGTTCAACTCAACTTCCACTTCAGATTGTAATCTGTGAATGGACATGTGCTATGTTCTTTTTGTTTCTGCTCTGACGCTTTCTCTGCAAATGAAGTTCTTAACGGATGAATAAAGTTGATTTGATTTGATTTGATTTGATTTGAACTCAGGGGTGGGCAAACTTTTTTGGCTCAGGGGCCACAATGAGTTTCAAACTTTGTCAGATGGGCCGAGCCAGCAATGAGGAAAAGGCTAAATTAATGCAATCTTTATTATAATTTGGACAATTTTGCACCAATATTCATCAGGCCAGATCAAACACCCATCAGGCCGTATATGGCCCGCGGGCCTTAGTTTGCCCACGCCTGGTTTAACTCCTTTTCACTTCCAATGAAAGTGTTTGACCCGTGGTTTCTCTTCCTCCTTGCGGTGACCTTTTGTCACACAGCTCCTCACTTATTAAACTGAAGCTGCAGCCTGCAGGCAGACGTTCCAGATGTTCCTCATGACCAAACCTCAGTCTGCAGCTTTGATATTTATTAGAGTGCAACCAGAGTCTGCTATTCATAATCTATTTGCATTTCTTAAACTCTTCATTTTTGACATGATTCTGCTGAAAAACTGGCTATGAGATGAAATAACTTACTTATTTTTAAATTGATATGCTCTTAAGCAGTTAGAATAATGCAATTAATTTGAAAAGAAACATGTTTTTTTCCTCTTTATCATTAGAGATTGCAATGCACATATAGTGGTTAGTATGAAAATCAACTTTAATATAAAGTTCTCCCAATCATGATCATAATGTGGATCATGATTAGGAGAAATTTATGTTCAAGCTGATTTTCATGCATAAATTTCTCCTAATCATGATCCACATGATCCTTCAACTGTTCAGCTACTAAAATGCTGAAAAAAATGAAAAAACTTGAACATTTCACCTCTTAAATTGTGCAAAAACATTTTAACTCATCAATCTCAATGGCACTTTGGCAGCACAGGTCTTTGATTTAACCCAGCAGAGATTCAGCTGAGGCTTTGCAATCCTCTTTTAACGACCCGGCACTCGTCTCTCCAGTCAGAATTTTGCTTCACATTAATACAGATGCAGACAGAAATCGGTTTAGCTGAGCTTGTTGTGTTACTTAACCGGAGCCTGGCAGCTGTTTGAGTTCAATGAGTCTGAGTGAGTTTTTTAAAGCACGAGGTTCATGCACAAAGTGGAAGTATGACCACAGAAAACAATGCAGTGTTGTATTATTAATGAGAAGCCTGTGATTCCTGACGCGTTCCTCGTGGGCACGGCATTGAATACAGAGTGGATTTACATAGTCGTGTCTGTCGGAACGTCTCATTAAAATCGGATCATTGAGAAATCCGATGGACGAATCTTCACTTGTTCACTCGTTACAAGAATTAAAGGACAGCATGCAGGTTTTTGGTTTGTTTTGTGACACCTGTGGTGCCTTTAAATCCTATAAATAAACACGATAACAAACACGCACACACACTTAAAAGAATCAGAGGACGACCAGGCGGTTAACTTTAAACACGTAAAAGGAAATATATTTTTTTTTAAAAATGAAATAACAAAAAAGAACAACATTTCATACAGAAGAGCTGCTTTTGTCATTTGCAGAGGTAATTTACACAGGACTTGAAATGAAAACACTCTACTTGAAGTGGCACAACACCGATCGCACCACACAGCAGGAAATATTGACTTTTCTGATTTTATTTTATTATTATTATTTTTTTTAAAGATCCTCCATCTGATGTGCCTGCATACCGAGTCGCCGTAGGTGTGGCAGCGTTCGTGCCACTTCTGGTAAAGTATGAAAAGGTTATGTCACATACTGAGCTTCTTTTAAGGATTAATATACACTGGCTCTTGGTAATTCACTCGAATGACGTACGCACCATTGAAACATTTACACACAAAATTTAGAGTTATTTTTCTCTCCCTCAAAACAAGAATACTCCTTTTTAATATTTTTAAAGACAACAGTTAACAGTTCCAAAATGGTGGCTCTAGGGTTGGATAAATCCCACCTACATGAGGCCGTGACGCCCTCCCCTTCCACACAGACAGTCCCACAGCACTTTTATTTTGAAAGAGCAGCTCACTAATTTGAGAGCGAGGAAAGAACGAAGTTGTAATCGTGGCGGTCTGCCTGACAGAAACCAGGGGTGTGCATAGGTGTTACCGACTCCTTCCCCCCCGAGGCTTTGATAAGGCAGTTTATTTTTCTTTTTTTTTCCTTTCTGGTTTTTTTTCTCTTCCAGATCCGGAGCCACGTTTCGCGGAGGATGCAAGTGCTTTTTTTTCGTAGCTGATCAGGCCCCATGAACGACATTCCAGGTGAGCTGACTGCTGATTTGCATTTTTCTGTTCGAAAGGGAGAGGCGGGGCGGGGCGGGGGGGGTGAACACAGCCAGAGGAGAGGAGGCAAGACCAAAATGAAAACTGTGAGGTGACGAGATGCAGTACAACGTCGTCTTCATTGTCTATTTTTGTGCAAACTGAGATGTAAACAAAGTCCATCGGAGGTCGAGGAAGGGAAGCAAGGTACAACAGGTTACAGCAACACACGGAAAGACAGCATAGAGGGATGCAGTGTGCTCCTTCAACAAACTGACAGGCACGGTGGGCCAGTGGGAATAACTGAAGGATCATGGGAAGGTGGGCGGGGGGCAAAGAGACTGCCAAGTTTCCTGTGCTTTTCGCTTCACTCTAACTTGCATTTGGAGCTGAGGGAGTTACTTGTTGCTACTATAGCAGCTTCTAATGTGCTTCAAAGTTCGGCTTGTTTGTCACAGGGGCCGAGGAGATTAGAGGAGGAGGAGGGGGGGGCGTTGAAGAGGGGGGTAGGACACAAGAGTACCACAAAAAAGTGCCTTTAAAGGTCAACACACACACAGGCACCCACATAAGACTGCTTTATAGTCATGCTCGCTATTGCCTTTCCAATGTTACCACCCATCCATCGATTACAAAAGAAAAGTACAAAATATCTACCACACTGCCCCTCCGCTCCCCACCCTTCAACTATGTAAGGACAGAACCATATTCACTTAGTTTCTTTTTTTTTTATCATTTATATATATATGTATATATGTACACAACAATATGCCTTTTAGGCTGTTGAGAAAAAGGAGGTGGGGGTAGGATGAAGTCTCTGTAGCGAGTCATTAGTTTCTTCATTTCCCTCTTTTTCAACAACAGTTTATCTACAGAAATGCAGGATTCTGATGAGAAGAGACGTGATTCGGGGAGATTTCGACCAAAGTTTAGCATTTGTTGGATCAGAGATGGAGCGTTGGGGATGATGAGCTAATTGCTGTTGAATGTGTGTCAGTAGACCCAGGAGACGGGGACCCACTGCGCAGTGGTGGACACCAAGTCGACGGCCTCCTCCAGCAGTCGGATGGTGTCGTCGATCTCGTTGTTGATGATGGTCTGGTCGAAGTAGTGAGCGTAGGTCCGCTGCAGCATCTCTGATTCCTTCTGAAGCCGCTGGAGAGAGTCGTCCTGAGGGTGCGAGTGTGAAAAAGAGAGGGTGAGTTCAATGACCAGCTTCAGCGTACATTTATTACATGCTTGTTTATACTTTATGCAGTTTTTTCGAGCTAATGCAACTTTCAAATGCATGTGTCGCATTTTGCAGCAGTATTCATTTGCAGAGCTTCAAACACTTCTGCTTGGCAAATAAATTCTTGAAAGAGCACCACTCTGCATTAATAATGAGACTTTTTTATGCTAAAAGCAGACGAGTTAGCCGACAACACCTCCTTATTGTAAACTAACAGCTGGCAGCTAATTTGGTAGCTCTAGTTCTCTTAGTGTAAATAAATATCATGCGACAAATGCTATAAATATGACAATTATTAAGTCGAGGTGTAATAGTACACGGATTCTTCCTAAACTGATAAATACAGGAAGTCCAGTATAAGACTTCCTCTCTTTCGAACATCATTTGGTCTAAACAGCTACTGATAAAATAGTCTGTGTATGTAGTACATATTTAAAAAATGCTATTTAAATCACATTATATATCTAATGATTTGCTATTAGATGTTTCCCTCATGTGGTGTAGAATACAGAAGGAGAGGAAAATCAAACAGTGAGGCGGAGTTGGGGCAAAGAAGACAACGATGCATGAGGCTGCATCAAAAATGAAGATGCACCACTGAGAGAACACACAATTAAAAGGATTATTCGAGGGATTACAGGAATTAAAGGAAATCAGGAGGAATCAGAGCGGGCAAAGCTAGACAACTAATCAGCTACGCAAACACAGAGGCCACACATGCATTCCTACAACCTCCAAATAAGCTCAACTCAGTTTAACTTGTACTTACAGGCAGTTTCCTGCACCATTTTGGAACCTTCAGTGCAAAAGAAATCAGGCATGCCAAAGAAAATACAAACATGCTTAAAGCATACAGGGCAGGAGATGTGAGAGAAACGCTGAGTAAAGCAAACAGGATGACAGAGAAAATTAAAAGCTTCACACAAGGAGTGTTTGCATTGCCTCTAAATGCAGACTGAAATGCAAGAGTGACTGCATTTAGACTGAATGAGTGTTAGTGCATGCGTGTAAAGCAATAAAATGAGTGAAGAAGCAAGAAAGTATTTAGTAACAGTACCTCAGTCATGCCTGGAGTGATGGTGGGAGCTGCAATGAAGACAACATAGGGAGCAAACTCAGCTGTCCTGAGGATCTTTAGTGCCTGGTGACAGAGGAGACAGATATTTTAATGATCTATTGATTTTTAAATATTTGCTCAATAATACAGTTTGTTTTTAAAAGTTGCTTTCACACTTTGTTACCTGTGGTTCAACATCAAGGATGGAGATCATCCCCTGTGAATGGATCTGCCTGATGGTCTCCAGCCTTGTTCCATACATGGCGTCCTCGTGGCTGCCGTACTCCAGGTAGTCATTGTTGCTGATGTCTTGCATCATTTGGTCATGTGACACAAAGTAGTAGTTCTTACCATTCTCCTCGTCCTTCTTGGGAGGCCGGGTCGTGTCTGAGCGACGACATCGTGAAGAGGAGAAACACAGATGAAAGTCACAGTTGTACATAAAGAGAAGCTGCATGTATCTAAAGGGTTTTACATGAAACTGACAACATTATTGTCTCTACTTAGACGCTATGCTATGCAGTTTTGTTGCAGTTGTATTGTTGCAATATTGTGTGTGTGTGTGTGCATGTGTGTGTCTCCTTACGAGGGATGGGGTAGGCGAAGCGGTCAGGATGTTTGGTTATGAGTGTGTTCTTGATGTGCCTCCTCCCAACTCCATGTGCACCTAAATGACAGGAGACAGACAGCAGAGACGATTAAATCAGACGACAGCCAGTAACAGACACTATGACTAAACTCTGACTTCGCTGCCGGAGATGCTGTTATTCTTCAATATTGATTTTTCTGGTTGTCTTTGCTGATTGAGTTAGTTGCATCAATGCTGGTCACAGTCGGGAACTTTCATCACCCACTTGTCGCGCTCTTTGCTCTACTTTTCTCTCTCTACACTCCTCCTCCTCCTCTCTGATGAGACCTTTTGCCAGAGATCTTTTGTGTCGTTTGTGGTGGAGTTTACTTGACATTTGGGTGCTTAAGTGTGAAGTCAGTGGTTTCTGTGTTTCAGTCAGCCAGCACATAACTAGAGGAACTGCAGCTTGCACTCCTCTTCCTGCTCACTTCTGCACAAGCTCAGTCTGGCTGTTTGCTTCCTTTGTTTGTTGAAAAAAAAAAAAAATCTGTGCATGAGGTAAACTTCGTCGAGTCCTAACTATTGAATGATCAGAGGGTTTGGTGTTGAGGTTGGTTTTATCTCATCATTTGTGGAAATGCTAGTAAATGACATTAGAAAGTCCATCACCTTCTCTGACTGGAGTAGTTTAAAGGCCACAATCTGCTGGACGAAATCTTTACTATGCATGAGATAATATTCCATTCATTCGAATGAGGGCTCAGTGTTGGTTTTAGGCAGTTTTCCTCCAGTAATCTAGAAAAATTAGGACGTTTTTCAGCTTGCGTGTGTGTTCGGGTTGCTGCAGGCTCAGCCTTGTTTTCTGTGGAGTCTGGCTTGAGTTTCCTGTAGATGCTGCAAACCCGCACAAGTGTCTGCATTTGGTTTTTATGTTGCAGTTTTCATTGCAGCTGTTTGGTAGTAGGATGGTGGCTGAATCATCTTTTGAATTCTCAGTCAGAGTTTTGTTCTTCCAGCAAACTGTTTGATTTGGCAGCTTGGGATTAGTCAAAATTCTTCTTGTTCCTTCTTGATTTTAATGTGTTTAATGTGTGAGCTTGGTAGCTTTTAGTTTTTACTCATCTTGGATTAATCCAAAGTTCACACTCTTACAAAACGACATTTTTGCTCAGCTGTCTTAATGTTGTTCCTATTTTTTGCAGCTGTATTTCTTGCACATTTATCATCCTCTATGTGTTTAGCCTCCCAGAATGCATTGCTCTGACTCTGCCCAGGGTGATGTGACAACACAGCTTTGATTTTCTGTTATCTTACTTAAAATCATACCGAGTCAAAAAGGGTGTTATGCAGTTTCTAAAAAAAACAGTGTTTGCTTTACACAGATTTCTTCCAGTCTGTCTTGATGCAAAACTCACAAGCTGTTGGTGCCTTGAGATAATGGTAGTTATTATTCCTCCTTCACATGAAAAAAATCCCCTTAAAGCAAAACTACACTGTGTGAGATGGGGGTCAAAATCTTTAGGTCTTGATGCATGTAAAACAGGGATGAAAAAGACTGAGTCAAATGGGGTATCTTTGTCCTGGCAGTGTGTGTAATTTAGGTTAATTGCTCATATTTTTACCTGACAAACAAACTACAAAACAAAACTATCCATTTATTTTTGACATATCAATGAAAAACTACTCACTTAAACATAAAAGAGAGAATTTCATACAGTCAAGACCATCACTTTGCTTGAGACAAACTTCAAAATGAGGCTTTTACAGCAAAAGGATTTTAATTTTTTACCAAATTCTTTAAGTGTAGCCAGTATGGAGAAGAGGAATGATTTAATTGATCCATTTCTGATATAGTGCACATACAAGACTTCAATATTACATGAAAACAGACTGAACCAGAACCTTTTGTTCAGTGCATGTCAGTTCAAGTGCAAGCCACGATTCACAGGGCAAATGTTCAGAAGTGGTTCACCAACCATTCAGTGTAATCCACTTCCCTTTTCTGTGTTGAACCAACATAAGTGAGTAAAGTGGAAGATTGTGGTAAAAAGGTACATTGGAAAAACCACATACAGTTAAAAATCCGACACACTGTTTTACAGCAGAATCAAACTGACATAAGTTAAGCTTCTGTCATCAGTGGAGGCTTTTAAAGAAAGTTTCATGCTGCAGAGGAAATAGTTGAATTTGACATTTACACAGTGCTGTTTAATCCTGATGCTTGTGGAAGAAATTTAAACAAAACTTTACATTATGATATTTCATCACAAGGTGCAGATTAACAGGAATCATTCTAGGAGGCAAAACCTAAAGATGATGATACAACAAACATCTGTGCAAGAAAAAGTTAAGTGACAGATGACAGATATTCATTTTAAAAACCACTTATAAGTAGCTGAAGGCTCATGAATGCATCTCAATGTGAGCTGACGTGAGATAGACCTAAGTGCTATGTAGTTATATAAAACCTGTTTTTTCATCCCAGGGACAGAGATCCAAAACTAAAATCAATTAACATCAATAAGAATCATTCAATCAATATCAAACCAGCAGACAGGAGGGAGGGCAACAGTTGCATCTTAGTGATAACTGCACCGATTGAAATTAAAATTAAAGTACTTTTAAGTATCTGTCTCTATTAAATAAACCATTAATTAAATTAAAAATATGAAAGATTAGAGTGGGCGGAGAGGGGAAATAATTAAAAACTTTTCTTGGAATAACTCTAAAATAAGTAGTTTTTGTTTTCTGGTGAGTTGAGACGTGTCTTTGTTACTTATAAAAGAAAAAGGTAAGATTACTTTTTTTTGTAACATGTTGTTTTCTTTAAAGTTTAAATGTCTTGAGGCTCAGTAATCCTGTCAAGGAGCGCAAAGACTCTACAGGTTTTTTCTATCCCACCAGAGTTAAACTGACTACGTACATTTTTGGTGAAAAATAGCATCACAACAGTTTTATCTGAACAGAAAACTTGCGGCTAGTCATCAATACAGCGGTTTTACTTACCCAGCAAAACCAGCGTTTTCCTCTTGAACGAAGGCAGTTTGACCACTTCCTCATATGTCACCAGATCTAGTTGGTCAAAAACTGCATAACAGAGGGGAAACATTGGGTTAGCATGACATTAGAGGCAAAAGACTAAGGCTGCTGTGTAATGTTCAGGGGTTAAATAAAATTCTAACTCTACGAACAGCATTCAGCGAGCTCACCATTCAAAAGTAAATACGTGCTTCTATAAAAATAATGTAACTGACTCTGTAGGTGAATTGTAAGGAAAATGTTTGCACACATTCAGTTGCCAGTTTATTTGGTTCAACCAACAAGGTCAAATATAACTGTCTTTCAGTAAATCCAACTTTGGCAATTTTATACTGTTGAATTTTCTTTCGGCCTGTGTTACAGTGGTGTTGAATCAAATTATTTGTAATTTTAAAAGCTTAAGATCATTAAGCTGAATCAACAACTCAGTAGAACAAAAACTGAACGTTTTAAACAGCGGGGTTTAATTTTCTGCAGGGCTGTTACATCAAACTGCATTAGTTTCCAGTTGGAAACTGGCAACTGAGAGTGAACACAAACCTACCTTGATAAATAAATGCAAACTTAACGGAGGATCAGGGGACATAAGCAATGCCAATGCTAATGAGATTAACGGTAATTTCACTGTTTTGTCCCTGTGGCTTCAATCAAACATGCCCAATCTGATGAGTTTTATTTAATATTTAATATTTAAATCTAAGTTATTCAAAAGATGCCATAATATATACCAACTACTGGTTCAAACAAGCACCAAGCAGACTTGAGGAGGTCAAATACCTTGAGAAAGCATTAAAATTTCCTAACTTTACCAAGCTGAGTTAACAACAGTAACTTTCTTAAAATTTAATCTACACTTCTAGTAACAAACCAAAGTGGCTGTCATTCAAAAGTCAAGGAGACATTAGGAAGAGGACAAGCTTCAAAAGCAAAAAGAGGAGGAAGAAAAACACAGAAGCTGGACGCCAGCTGTCTGGAGTTACTTACATGCAGCCATGTCATTGGGTAAGAGACAGCATGAAATATGGACAGAGGGTGGGAGCGGAAGGGTTAATAAAAAGACACCATAAAAGAAGACAAATTGAACCAAAAAACACCATAACAGAAACTGTCAACATCAAAAGCTGTTAATTGCAGCACTGTTAGTTACTGAAAAACGAGGCAAATTGAGACAGCAGTAGGAGAGGTCTGTCAGAGGGAGAGTGCAACAGGCGTGCAGAAGTTACACAAACCAGATGTTACAGAGGTGCAACACCGTGATAATTTATCAGACATGCCACTGTCATCAAAACATCTGACTTATAAAAGGGTACACAAAGGACTCTGTAGGATCACTGAGGTTTTTCTATTAATTCTAACACAGGTTGCATGACTTAACTAACAAGTCCCTGCTGCAAATTACAACTTGTTTTCACACTCCTGAAAATAGGATCACTTCCTCTTTGCTCTGAGTTATCAACTTAAATGCTTTTAGTGGGTTAGCTTAGCTCTGTTGCACTGTTTGCTGGCTTACCTGCGTTGTGCTTGGCCAGGTACTTGTCCTTGTACTGCTTCTTCTTTTTGCCGAACCAGGTACAACTGGCCTGCTGCTCCTGTTTGGTCTTTTCCATCGCTATGCATGCAACACGCCTGGGAAGAGCACATGTGCTGTTCAGTTAAATGTGATCTGATGTTCAAGGATTGTGTGGCTTTACATTATAGATATGAAAGACATGAAATGTACACACAGACAGATGTTTTTCTTTATTTTTGGCTGTTAAATGCACATATACGCGCCAGGTTTGTATATTTGAGTTGAGTTGAGTTGAGTTGAGTTGGCTCAACAATAATAGAAGCACCGGGTTGAAATCCTTGCAGGTGGGTCAGGCTTTGCATTGCTATCTTGGCTAATGTCATTAGCTGTTTGCAGAGCATTAGCCAGTTATAGTCACAACACTACTACCACTTCAGGTCATCCACATTCAAACACAACAACAGCTGACAGATAGCTCAAATATTCTACAAGGATGTCAAAACATTATTATTATGATGTCACACTAACATGTAATAGATTGAATAGTTGCACTCTGATTATGCACACTATGTAATTGAAGAAGAGTTTATTAAAAAGATGTTTTTCGGACATAATGCTTCTTTGTATAACCGAATAAAACTAAACTAAAATATTAAACAGTTGAAATCATACTTTTATATTACAAAAAAAGCTGACAGATAACTCAAATATTCTACAAGGATGTCAAAACATCCTGTAATTCTCATCGCTCTTAAATTAACAGCTTAAAAGTTATAGTGATAGCACACTAACATATAAGATATTAAATAGTGGCACTCTGATTAACAGTTACTGCACTATGTAATTGAAGAAGAGTTTATTAAAAGGATGTTTTTCGGACCTAAAGCTTCTTTGTACAACCTAATAAAACTAAACTAACCTATTAAACAGTTGAAATCATACTTTTATATTATAATCTTCATAAAAGTAAGGACTTTGTGCAGGGTATTTTTAATAACTTTGCTTGTGTTGGTGTACGTAACTAACTACAATTAAGAAAATCCAGTGTTCTGGTCTTCTCACCACTCTTGCAGCTCAGGTGAGGGGATGAGGCCTGCGGTCCCGTTCTTGGTGTTCTCCAGCTTTCCCTGCCACCAGTTGTGGTCGTCCTTGGAGATGATCTGGATGATGTCACCCACTCGGAAGCGAATGCCTGCCTCCTTACACGGTATGAGGTCATCTTTCGCCGGATCGTACTCAAACTGTGCACGCACATAAATCTGGAAGGGCAGGACAGTCAGACAAAAAATGATTAGATCCTGACAAGTAGAAAAGAATAGAGTTGCAATCATAAAAATAAGATGGGCCAAGCTGCCCGTATAAAAAGGAGCCAGGCTGCTTAATTGTCAGGTAGTTAGAATTGCAGCACTGACGTTTGTCACTTAAAAAAACAAAGAGACAACAGAGGGAAAATCAAGAGTGCAGCATAAAAGCCGAAGCAGGAAAGGGCACAGACATTTAGATAAATGAACAGCAAGACGAAAATGGTCGAACAAAGCACTGAACCACATCTTCGCCTGTGAGCGCATCCGTTTTATCGACGGATTATGCACATACATACACATTTTTTTTTTTGTTGCGTTTTATGTCTACGGACAAACCAGGTATGGAGACTAAGCCTTGATAGCTAGCATGGTATCTAGACACCACTATGATGAGGAACCGAACTTTGCGATGGGTGTGGGAGGAGTTGGGATCTACTTCTACAAATGGGCCACTTCAGACATCTTACCTTGATGGACAATTTGTCCTTGATAGCAGATCTGGAGATCTATGGGGTTGAGAGCATCACACACACACTTACACATATATCATGCAGTAGGAAAAGTTGGGGGGCATAAACAAAAAAGGTGTGATGAAGGACCCACGGTCGGATGCTGAATCTAATAGGTAACAATATTTGTACTGCATTTTTGTGTGAGTGTGTGTGTGAGATCTTGGAGCTAATTAACATTTCACGAAACAGACAAAATGGCCAAAATAAAAAAACATGAGATGTATTTATAAGAGGATGTTTTGATCGAGACAAATCAGGGTTCCTAACATCTTTCAATTTATCTCAAATTTCTTAATTTCTATTAAGTAAACACACCTCAATGAGGCCATAAAAAACACTAAAACGTAATTTTTCCGGGGTTTTTTCTTAAACATCTGATCATTTCTTTCACTTGTGCAGGAATCCTTTCCAATGTTCAAGGGAAGCCAAGGCAGACTGGAGTTAAGGCCTGACATTGGTGAGTACTCGGTGCAGACAAAGTAGATGTAATGGGAATGGAAGAATGCATACACATCAGTACACGCATGCAGTTCTGGACTTGTTCGAATAACTTCTGGTCCTATCGGTAGTGTTTTGTAATGCAGAGGAAGAGCACACAGTCTAACTGAAGGAGTGCAGTCGTAGCGGAAAGAGTTCATGAAACTTACCAGACGGCCTTTGGGCTGGATCGTCGATGGCAGGTCCTGGTTGGGATGACAAAAGTGTGTGTGTTAGTCTTTTTTCAGCAGTAATTTAAACCTTAAAACTGGCAAATTAAGCCAAATATGTTTTTGTGTTGACATAGTCCGCTTTCATTTTCATAGTTGCCAGTTGGGGGAAGAAATGTTCAAGAAAAGAGTACAACAATAAACAAATGGTAAGTTTGAAAAAGAGCTTGTCAGGAAGGAAAGCAGAAACACACCAGGATGGAGCTGGTGACACTAGCATGACCATTTGCAGGTGACTGTCGGGACAAATCTGGTGACTCTTTCTGCAACAGAAAATAGAATTGTTTTCCCCTCATAATATGCTAACATTTATGTGAGCTGGTGTATTTTTGATTCCATACCTCACAAGACATGGACTGGGACCGGTAACTGGGTACAATCTTGAAGGTGATGCTACCTCTCATCTCCCTCTGTGCAGACAAGGAGCAAAAATGCATGTTATAAATGAGTGTATAATGAAAGCCATTCTGAAAAACGATTAAAAAATGTAATATATTAATTAATAGGGGCATAACCCTTTGAGTCTAATACTACAGGTGCTAATATTTGTTTTACTTTTAAAGGAAAAATTACATAGATTCAATTACGCATAGTAAACAGATACGCATGCTATATCAGATCAATAAGTTCGATAAAAACAAACAGAAGAGAAAGAGTGTCTGTGGAGGGATAAAGTCTGATCTGTACAACTCACCAGCATCTTTTGGAGCTGCTCTACTGTCTGATTGGCAACGCTGATGCCATTTATCTCTCGGATCTCATCTCCTACATGCAGGGTCCCTGAGGCAGAGAAATAATGAATTAATAAAAGCTTCAAATAAGGCTCTTGGGTGTTCAAACATCAGCGCTTAGCAAAGCAGAGGCCGGTGGATATCCCCCAGGAGTTACTGAGATGACTCCAGGGGGAGCTCAACTAATGTGAGGAAGAGTTACATTTCATTGTTATTCCAATTACCAGAGGTAAGTCCAATGAGATAGAGCAGCATCGAAATTACTCCAGGTGGTTACACTTATCCGACTGTTATCTCTCTCCCACTTTATAATCTTGTCAATTCAACAAATGAATGGCCAAACGTGCTGAAATTACAAGTGTATGCATGGTATATGATTGCAAAAAGTTGTTTTTTTCAATGCATACCTTGTCGATGAATCATTCCACCATGCATGATTCGGGCCACAATACAGTGGTTGAGGTCGTTCATTTTCAGAGTGATCCCCTATGAGAGAGAGACGGAGGCTCAGACAGAGAAATGATCACAGATCTTATCAGTAAACAGTGTCAGTGCTACATACAGTAGCTACACGCTAGTCCCAGACAAGCTCACAGCATGTTGAACTATCATTTTGACTGTAACCTAATGCATCTTGGTCAGCTGTAATGTCCTTACTCAAGCTGTGTGGTCATGAAAAACCAGTTGACTCAGCTAGTCTTGCAAAAAGTCGCGTATTTGTGAGAGGAAATCTTATTTGCCTTTTGTACTTCACTTAGATTCATTTGGCCACTGAGGTTTTTTCTGTAGTTTCAGTTGTGCTTTTCTGTTATCTTCATTTCTTGTCGTCTTGCAGAAGTTTCAGTGTTTTCTTTTCCCATGAGAACAGAACTACACTGCTTTGCGGGGGGGTTGAAATGCAAAAGAAACAATTGCTGCTGCTGCTGCAAAACAACAAATCACTACTTGGTTAAGAAAGGTTACCAACAAGCCTATTGCTTATTCAATACTGCATCTACATTTTTCAGCATTTTTTGGACCAGTGATTAAGGAACATGTCTTCAGAAGTAAACTTGTCAGATGAATTGACAACATAAGCATGTGAATTCATCTTTACCTGAAACATTTCTCAAAAATCTGCCACACGTGTCTCTCTGTTTTCTGTGAACATACCATAGGCTCGTCAGTGTTCTTCTGAAACTGCACCAGGCGAACCCTGGTGACGTTCTCCAGGTCCATGTCTCCGTTAGTGCTGTCTGGAGAGTCCCCGTTCAGGTAAGGTGAAGTGGGTGGGGGGGTCACCCTCAGTGCCTCGTCGCTGTAGACCTCGTGGGCCACAACATCGTGGGTCTGCAGCAGAGCCTGGAGCGTGCAAAGACAGTCAAGAATTCTATATATTCCCCCTTTTGTTTTGTTAAAACATAAATACTGCAAATATTAATGCCATGTTGCTCACACTGAATGTTGCAGATGGCTGTAATGTCAAGAAAAGACACTCGTGATGGATTTTCAAGTTAAAAATCTATTTAAAGATTCCTGTGACAATAGCTCGTAAATAAATCAAATCCATACAGCTAAAAAGATGACTGTACATTGTGTATTAGTGTACACACATTATCCCTGTGTATGTGAGTGGAAAGCACCAACAGAACTAGAAAGAGTGTGGCTTACACTAATCCTCTTTGCACACTAATCATGTTACTGACACACAGTGTGTTTTTACAAACACATCTCTGAGCTAATTTTGTCCAATGATCACATCTATTCAAAAGAGCAACCATGTGTTCACTGGTGATGCATCAAAGCTACACGAAAATCTTGTGGGAACAACTGAAAACAGTCTGAAAAATCTATGTTTACAAGGGCATCAACAATGAGTTTGACACTGAACAACAACAAAAAGGTGTCATCATAAGTAAATAATGAACAGAATGCAGCGTGCCCTGCTTTCTAGCTTATAAATAATGTCAAACATTAAGCTTAAAGTGAAAGAACTTGCAAGTGAGACATGACTTTTCCCATGTGCTACCATGCAAAAGCCCTACACATAGATTCTGCTGGCAGCAGCAGCACAGCATGAAGAGCCCAGCCGGTCAGGTCAGCAAGCAAGACAGGCTAATTGGATTGAACCAACCCTAAGGCGTGACAGCTCCAGTAAGTGTCACTGCCTGAATCAGCAGAGGGAAACACCTCAGCCTCTTATGCCTCTTGTATCAACCAACATGTAGCTTCTGTGCAGTTTTCTAAGTGAGAATAAATCAAAGGAACACCACATGGCAACTTATCCAAAAAGGAAACTTCACCTCTCTGCAGCAAAACAATACATTACAACACAGTGTGTCAGATTTTAAAAAAAGTTATACCTTTACACAGAATCCATCACAGACTCTGTTCCCATGTCCATTAATAAAATCCTCCACATTGCTGTTTTTGTCTCCGATTTGTTTCATCCACGAAACTTATCGCTCCAACATGCTACTACTGACGCTACACCACAATTAACCATCCACACTAAAGCCAGACTGGAGCCCCTCAGTGCATTTTCCTCTCAATTCTTCCCAACGATACAATGCTTCGGTCGGTCTCCTTCATCTGAGTGTGCCTGTCCCTCCCCGAGGTCTCGCCAAGCTCAGGTGCTAAGCAGCTTTGTGGCAAAAGGAGTTACTGTGTGTGGATTGTCAGAAGAACCCTACTTCTAACAAATCAAGTCATAATCTCACACACTAATGAGCTGTCTACACGTATGAGTCAAAAGATCTGAATGACGAATGTGTTATTGTTTACCATGAAGTGCGGCTGAGTGAGGATCCTCCGGAGCTCCTTGGCCTCCATGTTTTCTGGGTAACAGGAGATGGTTTCCAGTACCTGATGAAGAATGTAAGAGACCAAGAAAAAGAGGTGTGAACATTAAAAAGTATGAACAAATCACAGCACAGTGTCTGGTTCTGTCATTGTTCATTATTTACTGTCTTTGCCATCAAGTTTTACTTTTTGCTCAAGACTTGATCTGGTTATTGGTAATCAGTAAAAATATAAAATTTTTGGTCATTAAACATCATATTGGTGGTTTACAAGCCACATGAGCCACATTACAAGTCCATAAATGTGTTCAAATCTTAAGTTTAAAAAAGAAAATAAGCAGCAAGTTCCTCACCTCTTTGGCTCTCTGCACTCCATCACTTGGAGGATTTCTGATCTGAGGGGATGACCTAGTGTTTATTTTGTCATAAAGCTGAAATGACAAAGAATAATTAACATTTAATTAAGTCCAGTGATAATGGAACAACACTTTGACAGCTTTACCTCCATTGAAATAAAAAATCAGTGTACAGGACATGAAGCACAAAATGCATATAAGACAAGTATTGTTGGCAGCTGCGGCTTGGCGTAATATGACACCTTGTGGGCACTAGTGGTATTACACACAGGGGTGTTCACTGTGGTTTACTCACATCTAGCAGGGTGTGGAGGTGCTGATCCTGGAAGACACTGTGGAGGAAGTCCATGTCTTTCTCGCTGCAGTCTGTCAAAGCATGAATCTCCTCTAGACTGTCCAAAACCTGTGATACTGCCCCTGCGAGCGCACACACACACACACACACACGGTAGTTATACCAACAAATACAGACTGAATCACCAGCACACAGATACACTCACGAGTACATCAAGCAGTCCCTGCAGACATTCAACAATGCACAAAATGCAAAACACTGACAAAACATGACAAACAGACGTCTCCACAAACACACTGTTACACATACAGAAACAGGCAAAAAAAAAAAAGAGAAGTACAAATAACAAAAAAATTACAGCAAAAGAGGACAAACAACAGAAGTCACGACAGGAAACACATTAAACACACACCAACACTCAGGACTATTTATCCCCAAGTACCTGCTGCATCGCCCACACATGCAGCAAAACCAGAGAAACAGCGGTACATGGCATCAATACAACATGGCATCAGAAGAAAGTTACTTCAAAAAGTTACAGTGTAGATGATGGGTTAGGATATACCCAAGAAAAAAAGCAAAATGTAAAAAATATATGCAGAGGAAAATGAAAAAAAGATACAAAAAACACATCTAATATAACATTTCTTGGAAAGTTATTATTATTTTACCACAAATTGAACATGTATTATGTCAAAATTCAGGAAGTTTTCAAAAATAAGTTGAGCTCACACTAAAGAGTACAAAAGTTGCATGTTTAGATGATGTAACAGTGCAGTGTGGTTAATATATTTCCTCTGTTACACAGGAAGTCTATTTGAAAGTAATTTAGGGCTTAGTTTTGAGTCTCTGATCTGTTTGAACCCACAGGTCCATCTTAAAATGACTACAGAATCGATAATTGATCGGTTAGATGATATAACAGCAGCCACAACAGGGAATCACCTCAATCTATTGATTATGTTTTATGAGTCAAATTTAGAGACTATTGATCTCTCCATCCTTTTAAGTTTTTAATCCTGCACTGAGTCCATTTTTAACATGGTTATGATGACGAAAACAAGCACTTCCTTACAAAAGCTCAGTTAAAATAATCCCAATTACAAACATGTATATTCTGGGCTGATAATTGACTTTAAAACAAAAAAAAAATGTGGCTTTGATTCAACTGCGACTACGTGACACGAAAGAAAAACCCTAAAAGAAAAAGCGTCCTATGTGGGCTGTTATCAACTGTTCAACAACTCGTTGTGGGTCTGTTTACATGCATCTCCGTACTTCAATCAGGTAAAAACAAATTTTCTAACAGTATTTTTCACCGATTATGATCATCAGCCACATACAGATCAATAACTTGATTATCTCTAAAGGCTTATCAAACACATTCTAAGGAAATAGCGTCTGAAATACATTAAGCTGTGTGTAGGACTTAAGAAAGGCTTTAGCAGAAACCTGATTGCCATAGAAAATCCCCTTGTTAGTCAGGACACTGAAGCATGTAAGCATCTTATCCTCTTCACCTTTTGTTTTTGGTTTATCTGTCTCACAAGGTAACACCCAGAATATTTGGATAATCTGGCTTAACAGAGCTTCTTGTGATTGAGATAATGAAGATGTATGTGAACAGAATATCATCTTAACAGGTCAAAAGGAAGCATTTAGATTAAAAGCACTCATCGAACCAAATGGGTTTGTTTCTTAAAGAGAGACATAAGAAAAGACAGAAAGGCAGAAAGGGGGACAGAGGAAGCAGTTTTGGAGGGTTAGGACCCACATTAATGCAAAGAAAAAAAAAATGCACATGATGATGATGTCATGATGATATCACACATCAGGAATCTATGGGTGGGGAGGGGGATACGTACTTTCAGCAGCTAGCAGTCCTAGAGACAGCACAGCAGAAGAAAAACAACACCAAAGAGATTAGAGGAGGTTTACAGCAGCTATGGTTGTAGAGTTTTACACCTCACAATGAGAGGAGAAAAGGCAGACGAAGAGTCAGAGAGCAGGCAGTGTGAGGAAGCATCAGGGCAGGTGAGGAATAAAGGGAGACAGAGGAGAAACACCACAGAGAGAGAAACAGCAACAGCGGGAAAGCCTGAATAATCTGCCAAGCTGCTGCAAGCATCTATACAGCACAAGTCTATGCCAGTGAATTTTTGCTACTGTCGACCTCCAGTCACCAGGGAAACTATAAAAGAAAGAAGGGTCATTATGTCATGGTGCCAATGATCTAATGCCCTGCATGGTGCCATACTTTGCTGAAGTCTATTACAGATGAACAAGTAAACACACTAAACCCCTTTGCATAATTTTTATTAATGAAATCGCTGAAGTTAAAGAAGTTGCTCTAACCATAAGTATGTAAGTATCATGGAGCAATTTCTGCCATGGCAAAAGCAATGGTGCAATTTGTGCAACCCTTGGTGGTCACCTACTCAAAAAAGGAACTGTAACTATGTTATATAATGCTGGCTTTCAAGCTTAGAGTTAATTTAGTTTGGATAACTTTCTAACATTAGTCTGCTAAGAACATCAATCACATATGATTAAGAAGGTTTAGTCTCTATAAATCAACGACGACACAACTTGCACACAAATCTAACAAAATGGACCTTGAAAATGCATTAAAAACTTGCTAAACAAAAGTGTATTAAAATACCAAAGCCTACATCGCTCAGATAACCTGTTAAACTGCACAGAGAGCTTTCTTGTTTAGTGGCACCAACGTCTGCTCACGTGCTACAGAGCGATCAAATGACCCTTTCCTTTTTTTACCCAGTTTCCTTGCCAGTCACCAGGACGCATGACTGCAACAGACTGCTGGCCACAGCAGAAAAGATAAATGCAGCGTTGAAAGGTTATTTGGCTGCAGCGACCACATATAACCCCGTGCAGAAAATGCGAGGAGCTTAGTACATTTCACAGATTGATTCAGTGATTATGTTTGTCTGATTACTGACATGTAGCTTATTTCCTGCTGATAGTGACACTGGTATCAGTATTCTGCTAACTATTGACCGATACGGCTTTAGGTCTTTTTATTTATCAAAGGAAGTGAAAGTCCGAGGCTGAGACAAGGAAGTGAGGCTATTGGGTAACATCTGTCTTCATCCACACAGATGAAGGTCTACACAGACAGCCGGATATCACGTAGAGACACAAGAATAGAAACCATGAGAATAGAAACTGTGCCAAAAAGTGAATGCGTTCTTTAGTGCAGATGCATGTTGTTATGTTTCATCCTTGGCCTAACATGGCACACAGAAACCAGGGTCTTAAAGTAAATATCAATTTGGACATTAACTGCTGCATTATTGTACTGTTGCATTTAAATTGGAATGACAGTGTTTTAATGAGCTCTGGTTATATTTTTTAAACAATTTGGTGTATTTATTACACCTATACTACTAACTAATTCTCTCTGCTTTAAGTTCATAATGAAAGAACAAACCTACCTAAGCCAGGACAACGTTCTGGTATGCGAGTTACCTGAGGAGGTGGGGTCATCTGAGAAGTCATGAAGCTCCTCTGGGGGGTCACCATAGTAGGAATTAAACTTGTGGCTGGAAACAGCAGCCAGCACTGCACCCTGGGATACAGAGGAGGTATAACATCGATTATACTCTCACCTCAACAGAGTCAAGTGCTTTGTGGCGCACATACAAGCGTTGTGCATGAGGCCTTTAGAGTAAAGTAAGAGCTGTTTTTTTTTTTTTTAGAAAATCTGACCAGAACTAATTTATGTTCCTACAAGCTGCACACTGCGAGAAGGTGTGACTTCCTTTCATCTCAGATGTAAATCAGGTTGAAATTTTTACTTAAGCATAGCACAGTGCTGACCTTGAGCTTCCTCCTGGCATTAAACTTCCTCAGCTGCTCCACTGTTTCAGGCAGGTGGATCTTATAGGCGTACCTGTCCCTCTCCTACAATCACACCAAAGCACACAAACACAAGCATTAAAATAAGCACAAGTAAAAACCACAAATACAATAGTGGGACAGTGTGTTCTTCAAAATGCACACACAAAGGCTCACGCAAAGACATACACCAGCACCCACATACACATATACACACACACCCAAAAAAAAAGCAGTCGCAGAGCGGATGTGAAAGAGGCTCTGTGGTTCAAAGCAGAAGGAAGTGTTTTTTAGCCAGCATCAGCAAGGCAAGTGGTTAAGAGGTGACTTCAGGTTTCAAAAGCTCACTACATTCTTATGAAAAATACTCACATCACACAAAAATGTTTGGGTTTTTAAGTGTTACACTAGATCAAAAAGGTGCAAGGTGCAAAGATAAGAGCCTACTAAAGTTGGCAATATCTAACATGAGAGCTCCCAACTTGTATTTAAATTATTACTAACAGTTGGAGTGTGTATGTGTGTGTGTACAATGTGAGTGTGAGTAAGTAAGTGAGTGAGAGAGATGCTTTGCCTTCAGCCAGGGGTGGTTGAGGGCCTCATAGACAGTGATTCTCTCAGCGGGGTCCAGCATCAGCATGCGTCTAACCAGGTCCTTGGCACTCTCGGAGATGTGGGTCCACTGACGAGGGTTCATCTGGACACACACACACACACACAAACACACACACAAGCACAAAGATTAGACTAGAGCAGAAACGCTTTCAGAAGCATGTAGAAAATTGGCAATATCTCTGTCAATAACATCACTGTAAAGCCATGCTGCAGTGCTGGTAGCGCATTTATTTTTAAAATTTGTCAAAACACCCAGATTCAATCTGATAATTTAGCAGCAGCTTGATGGGCGACACTGCGATGTCGTCCATCAAGCTGCTTGCCGTGACTGCATCTGTCACAGATTAGCGCATCAAGCAGGAAATCCATACTCTCAGTTGAAAACAGAAAATTATGCCGCTTATCTCAATATCTTCTGCTGACACTGTCACATATTCATCACTTCTCATTGCTCTTTGCAAAAAGTATGTTATAGCCAACCCTTCAAAATGCACACACCATAAAAGACAAGCAGAAAGACATAAAGATTCCTTGTGCAAAATCCTTTGGCCACAAAGGATCTATAACTAATGTGTAGATCTTTGAGATAGATAAAGACTGAGAGATGCTAACTGGACCCATTCAGTTTTATATGCAGCCATTACAGGACAAATCTTCAATAAAAAGTCCCACTCAATAAAAAAACATTGTTTTTCTTGAGTATGACCCCAACTTGACTATACTGAATTGCATCAGTACAAAGTTTGTCAAAAGAGAGGTGTTTTGTGTATTTCTCTGATCAAAAGAGGAAATGTTTGTGTACTTCCTTAAAATCCTGAATTTAAATGTAACACGCTAGAATTGGCGTGTCAAAAATTCAAAAGCGGATCACAGGCAAAAAAACCAAAAGCCTTCAGCGCAGAGCTCGTGTGTTTATACGGAGCGACAGTTTGCTTTAGTACAACCGCAAACGTTGTTTCAAGCTAACAAACTAGCAAACTAAAAATAAGAGATGCTACTACACCAATCACTCAGATACATCAGCTTGTCGCTGATATTGCTGCACGATATACTACTCATCTGAGTCCCTTTCATGTTTGGGCTTCAGTCTTAGTTTCGTGAAGCTTATGGTGTAATCTTCTCAATGTTTCCAATAGCCTGACATCTTAACGGACACAGCTCTTCCTCCAGTTAACCCAACACAACCAGTGGAGGTGGGCAGAGCACGAGGACTGTGATTCGATTTTATTGCTACTGGAATTTTTTCAATAAGGAAGACAAAGTAAATGCGCTTTGAGCTCCTTTTCAGGGTTTTTCTCTGCTTTTTATGTGGAAAAATAGTGTTTGACAAAATATTAATTGTATCAGAGAGAGACTTCAAATGGATGATAATACATTAACCATGGTGACTCTGAAGTGATGTGCCTCAAACACACACACACACACACAGTTCAGTCCAGTTCTCTGTGATCCATCAGCCAAACATTGATGCACGTTGCAGCAGGAACCAGCTCTGATGCAGTGATGAACTAATTCAACATTTACACTGACTGACAATGATATTTCTGGTAGATCAGGCCCTACCTTATATTTTCCCTTGATGATAGCCTCAAACAAACGCTCCTTGGTGCCATAGAAAGGAAGACAGCCAGACAGGAGGATGAAGAGGATGACTCCACATCCCCACACATCAACCGGTTTGCCGTATGGCTCTCTCTTGACAACTTCTGGGGCCATGAAGTGAGGAGTACCGACTCGACCTAAGGATAGTGAGCAGAGAGGTAATTGTAAGAGTGATAAGCCACTAGGAGTTATTAGTGTGGAGAAATGAAAGCATGGTGGAAATCTAAAGACACAGCTGGCAATATAAAGGTGTACAAATATACAGGGTGCACAATTATGTAGGGCTTTCACTAAGAGATTTTGGGATTAATTCATCAATTTAGTCTAAAATGTCAGAAAATAGTGAAAATATATTCAAATTAAAATTATAGAAAAAGGAGAAAAGTATAAAATAATTACATTTAAGAAGCTGGAACCAGTAACTCTTTGCCAATTTTTCCTAATAAAAATGATTTGAAACCATCAAATGAAATTTTTACATTTGTGTAAAATGAAAAAAATATATAAAAACTTAATTTACTGTATTGAATCAGTCTAAAACAGCTTGTCCTTGTACATCCCGAGGCCAACACATAACAGGATCCTTATATAACTTACATGCCTTTAGACCGTGGGAACGTGTCAGGCTAGTAAAAAAAAAAAACCCTCACATACGTATTTTTGAAAGCCAAAGATATTGCACATCTTCTCACCACAGTCATGGGTCTTCTCTAAAAAAGTTCCACAGAAAGTCCACAGCCAAAAAAACCAAAGTGCACACTTTCTAATACCACTGAAAATGAAATAAAATAAGCTAATATTTCATTAATAAGACTAAGAAAAATTGAATCAATTTATCTTCCATCGTTAAATTAATTATCTAAGATCTTTCAGAATGTGTGTGTATAGAGTGAAAGACAAGCATGTGAGTTTTCTTAGCGTTTTGAGGAAGAGAAAGCTCACTGTACCTCCAGCCACTAAACCAGACTCTCCCAGCTGTATTGCCACTCCAAACCCTCCTAACTTGACCGGTGCAGAATTCTCCTTTGAGGCCAACAGCACACAGTGAGGCTACAGAAAAAGAAAAGAGACATTTAAACAGTTTAAATGAGGAACAGCCAAGTAAACCTCAGATTTTATTCGCACATTAAACTGTGGGAGGAACTGCAAATAATCTACGAATAAACAAATGTAATAATATCTTATTTCTTTGTACTACCAAAAGAGAAATATTTTAATTCTTTCTATAGTGACTGTGCAAAGCGTTGCATTGCTTCTGAGCAAAAGTGCAAAACCCCACATGTTCGGTTTCTGGCTAGTGAACATTGGTTTCACATTTACAAGACATCTCTGGCAACTATAACCACAATTTTAACAAAGCGATGTTACCAAAATGTTTTTTATTCACCCCCCCGAAATTACCCTAAATTGTGTAAGTCAGGATGAGAAACAAAGGTAAATAAAATTCACATATTCTGTATGTACTCCAGGCAAGATTAATGTCACTGATCTGTGCATGCAATATGAAAAATACCACAACTTCCCTCGAGGAATTAATTGTATTTAAATGCAGTATTCTTGCAAATTTTAGTAGTTTTTCTTAACAAGATAGCCCAGGCAGTAAAGCTACATGGTAGATGAAACTCAGAAAGAGGATGACTGCAGGTTTGAGTGGCAGTGGGCTCATTTCCTTTAGCATATTTTTGCACCTCTCACCGGGGGAATTGGGGGGGGGCGTGGTTGTCGATTGAGGCGGTGCAAGATCACAGAGAGACAGAGAGAGAAAGGGAGAGCCAGAAACAAGAAGACCAGCAGATGAAACAGTCACGTCTGTGAGCACAAGAGGAAGCGGCGAGAATATATGAAAAATAATAAGAGGACAAGGACCAATACAGAAAAAGACCACAGGCGAGCTGAGAACAGAGAGCTGTGAGAAGGACGAGAAGGAGCAGACACACTCAAAAGGATGTGAGAGAAGAGGTGTTCGTAGGTTTCATGACTCATTCACAGACGCAAGAGAAAGGTAGAGCAAATGAAGTGTTAAAGATAAGGACTGTAGTGGTATAATATTTTATCACATCTGTAATCTGAGTTTTTAAATGACCAACAGATTAATGGAGGAAATAAACACACTGGACTGCCGTGCTCTCGCACCTCTCTGCACATTCTCAAACATTTCAACCACAGCCGTGCTGTTTATCCTACAGAAGAAATATTGATGGTAAGTGCTCAGCCTTAATCCAAACATCTGTGTGTAGCAGTCAGAGAGTGACTTTACATGAGGCCCTGTGTTTGAGCGTGTGTGTCTGCAAGTGCATCTGCACTTACGCATTGCTTTACTCTCATACAGAGGGACTGACATTTATGTGTTTAATTAGTCATGACTTCAGCTCTCACAAGTAAAAATACAAATCTGTGAGCTACAAAAATGGAACTGTTGTTTCAAGGAAAATCCATGCACTCTTGAACTTTTGCAAGGTGCTTTACCCGTCACTTTGCATTAGTTAAATTAGAACAATTTAAATTTCACATTTCAGCATTTGAAGTGTGACCTTTAAAACTATCACATATTACTCACCTGCCAGTGCATTACTCATTTAATAGGTTAACCACAGCTTCATAGTAAGGATACTCACATTTTTGCTGTTTTAAAATCTACCTGTTTTTGTATGTTTTTACTGGAGAAAATGAACTGATTATATATTTCTTCTTCTTTTTCAGAGCCTAATGATTAACAACACTCTGACAAAATGACCACAAACACCACCTCTTTCACCTTCACTCTTTCAGCCTCTGTTTCACCTGGCTCCTCTCTTTCTATTTCCAATTCATCCTTCTCTTCCACCACTTCTTCCTCTCTCCCCACCTCTTCAGTGGTAAACGCAAACCAGACTTGTTCCTTTGATGACCAAATCCTCCGACTGCCACTGGCAGTCCTATACTCTCTGTTCTTCCTCTTTGGGCTTGTGGGTAACCTCTTTGCACTGTGGGTCTTCCTTTTCCTACATTCAAAGCACAACTCTGTTCGGACGTTCCTCATAAACTGTGCTGTGGCAGACCTGGTCCTCCTCACGTGTCTCCCCTTCAGGGTTCTCTACCATGCTCAAGGAAACAAATGGGCGTTGGGATCTGTGGCCTGTAAGCTGGTGGGGAATCTGTTCTACATGAACATGTACATTAGTATTACATTACTGGGACTCATCAGCCTGGACAGATACTTGAGGTTAAGGGGGAAAGCGAAAGCACGGAGATGCTTGAGAGTGACGCTGTGGGGGCACAGCTGGCCGTGGAGCACGGTGGCGTGTGGGACTCTGTGGTGTGTGTCACTGTTGGGGCTGGTGCCTATGATTGCCACAGCAGAGGACAAAGAAGACAGTGACAAATGCTTCCAGTACAAGCTGCGTAGCGGCAATGCCAAAGGGAAAGCCTACTTCAACGGTGTGCTGGTGATATTGTTCTGGCTCGTCTTCATCATGCTGGTGGTGTCCTATGTGAAGATTGCGTCACTATTGCTGAGGGTGTCACAGGACAAGCCAGACCTTCCCAATGCACAGAAATATGAACGAACCGCAAAGAAGTCCTTTTTTGTTCTCTTCCTGTTCACCGTCTGCTTTGGACCCTACCACGCCTTCCGCCCTGTCTACATCTACACCCAGCTGAGCGGAACAGAATCGTGTGATTACTTGCAACTGGTGGACCGTACCAACGAGGTGATGCTGTTGCTCTCTGCCTTCAATAGCTGTTTGGATCCTGTCATGTACTTTCTGTTATCTGGCTCGGTGCGCAAAACAGCTTTACAAGCACTTGGACACCGACTTGCCAACCAGCTTCACTTCCTCAACGATGCAACGTCTAACAGCTCGACAATGGAGTTCAGACGACCATCTGTGCCTGTGGCTTTACCCAACACCCCTTCAGCCACTCCGAGAGCAAGTATCTGTGTCATCAACTCAACCCTATATCGCACAGGACTCACCACACTCCCACCTACGGGCAAAAGTGATCACAAATGATGTGAGCCTGAACTCTGGATTAATGAACGTCTGTTATTTTTTTCTGCCACAGGCTGGACTGGTTGGATTATCATTTGTAAAACTGATCAAAGCGTTCCAAGACATAACTTCTTCCATTATTAAAAAAAAAAAAAAAGAGACTTTTTTGTTTGTTTTACTACTTAGTTACTCTCAGTGGCTTCTGAACATCTGTGCTGATCATCCGTAGAGACTGTTTGATTCTCATTGTTTCAGTTCTGGTTTACTGCCTGAGTGAAAGACTGAAAATACCGTAATGTCTGAGAGGATGCACTCCAGCGATTGCAGAGTGCTTTTTTCTCTAAGAGGACATGTCATGTATTTGAGTCTGTCTGATTAAAAATGTTGGAAACAAACACTTCTCTCTTTTGTATATAAAAAAAAGTACTTATATGAAGAATATATACATATAAGAGATGCAAAAAACATTATTTCTGTCATTTTTAGCTGTAGAAAAAATTGGATTCTGTCAGATTTGCACAAATTGTATAAAAAGCCATCAACCTGGAGCTTCAAATCAGTTAAAACAAACAACAGCAGTAATATGCAACGACCATTTCACCCAGGCTTGACCTACAAGGACATAGCAATAAGATTTACACTGAAAACAAGGCCGCGTTCATCCCCTTGGGGACTATGTTATAGGAAGGCTGGTGTGGGGATCAGCGGCCTGGTTCAGGACTGCTCCATCTGGTCTAGTGGTGTTTGTTGCCTGTGTTAGATGGCTAATCCTGTTGGATTCACTGGTTAATGTTAATCTGACTATAAGAACTCTTAAAGGACTGGCCTATCATGTGACATGATGCAATCCAGGATGACCTACTGGTTTGAACACCAGAAGAAGCTTCCAGGTCTTTGGACTGTAAATATGCTTGTTCTAAAAGCCACATAATAACGAGAGGCCGATGCAAAGAGCAGATGTCAGTGGGAGTGTTTTCTAGTAAATATGTGATGCCTTTGACATTTGTCTCTCCACAGTTTCATTTCTAATAACCCTTCCCCAGTTGACACAGTCAAACGAGAAGCTGTGGTAAAAAGCAATTACGTTTCTTACGAAAGGGCTCGGCATTTCATTTTACTGATGTCAGGTAAGTGACTTGTATGGTGGCTTCCGTGGTTTAAACTTGAAGACATGAAAGATGTCCCACCTTTACATCGCGGTGAATCACATTGTTGTCGTGGCAGTACCGAAGAGCCTCCAAAATCTGCCTCATGTAGTGGCTTGATGTACAGAAAGCACAAAACAGACAAGGAAAGATTATTTAGGCCACTTAGTAATTTTTTTGTAAGCTTTATTGATATTTAAAATGTTTTACCCACAGTTCCAAAAATGTGTCCTACCTGGCCACTGCTTCACTGTAGACAAACCCAGCATCAGCTCTCTTCACAATTTCAAAACAAAGATCAGCTCCGTCCATACTGAGAATTAGAAAAAAAGATAAAGTTGAGGTCAGGCTTAGAGAGAGCAGTTTACACAAGCACATATGAGGTAACGACTCTCAAAATAGCGTTTGAAACAGAGTGCATAAATGTACATTCGTCCGTTAGGGAGCAGTTTATAGACCTGCTGTTGCCTGCATAAACAAAGACACACTATATTTTCATTACAGCACTTAACCACAACAAGAAGCTTTCAGAAAGGTAAGGGATACAGACTTAAAACTTAAAATATAGGGGATATAGGGCAATAAAAAATAAATATATTTTTAATTCTTCTTCTTTTTTTTTTTTTAAATGTACTAAACAGTAATCCTTCCATCATTCCTCACCATGAAAACATGTAAATATACCCTTAAAATTTGGTAATTCAGCCACACATACATCTTCAGAGGTTGACCACTTTAAACCAAACTGACTCGAATGTCTGAGCCTCACCACTTCTCTCTTCACACGCATTTTGTTTCTGTAACCACTAAAAGGCAGGGGGCTGGCAATGCTGGCGATAAATGTGTGAAAATTTCTGCAGCCATCTGCATGCTGAAGCTAAATTTAGTCAGTGGCTGTTAGATTTGTCTACTATCCAGCCAATTCAGTAAGTAACCAAGCAGACTTCTGTATATTTTTATCTATTATTGAAAGTAAAAAATCTATGTATGTGTGATTGATTAGCAGCTGTGGTGGTGAAAAAGACAGATGCTTCCTGGCCCAGTTAGGAACAAGTTAAAAATAAAGACATAAAACCCTAAAATGGTGTAAAATTCAGTGCAGCAGACAATATACTTACAACTCAAAGACCATGTAGAGCATGCCATCAGAGCTATAGGTCTCCAGCAGTTCCACGATGTGGGGGTGTTTCAGCATGTGACAGATACTGGCCTCTCGTTTGAGATCTGACATTTGGAAATTACACAGGGGGTATAGTGAGATAAAGTTCACATGCAACCATTAGTAATCCACCATAATTATAGTTTGGCTACAGATTGTTTCCTGTCTTTCCACAGATAGTGTTAAAAAAATTGTTTACTTTTAGTATAACATTGACCATAATTTAAATGTATGTCCTATTTTTACAGTAATCTTTATCCTCAATTAGGAAGCACATATGAAACTACACTAAATAAACAGATTTGATGCAGTTAAGAAACCGACAGTCCATGGATAAATGCTTTTATTAACAACAGCAGGAATCCACTTTGCTCAGCCGCTCTTTATCAGGTGCCAGGTGGCTAAAAAAACTTTAATAACATGAATCAATTTTATCAATTGCATACTGAACTAATTTAACTCCTTATACTTTTAATCTCAGTTTTCATTCGATCAAATAAGTTTATTTTATTATGAGTATCGTCTACTAGCTCTTGCAGGGACTTTATGAAATTAGTTATATCAGTAGTTTCAGTGTTTAGCTTTGAATCACCTTTGTAGGAATATTTCTCATTTTCAAGCCACTTCCTTTTTTTGACATATAAAGTATTAAATGTCAGCAATGGGGAACTAGCGGCTTTATGCAACTTTCTCCAAATAGTATATACAGAGTAACAGATCTAGAGAGGTTTTTAAATACATAAAGCTCAAAAGATTTAAGAAAGTTGATGTCTTGGTGCATATAGTATTAGAGAAATAAATAAAGAACCATACACATAACAAAAACAATCTAAGCATAATTATTTTTTGAGGCTTTGCCTTTTCCAGAGTTGCTCAATCTAAATTTTTATCTATATTTTTCATCACGTCTTTATAAAAAGACAGGAAGTACTACGAGGAAAATGCACAAAGAAAACATAAAATCAAGCATCATTTCGAAAAAAACAAAAAACCCCCAAAAACATCAGATGACCTTTTGTGGGAGAAAAAAAAAGAAAAAAGGCTGCAACTCTGCTGAGATGCTCATTTGTGCCTGACTGGTGCTTTGTTGAATCATTCACATCAGTTAGTGAAGGGTTAAGGAGATGAAAAGCAAAGAGGGACATGCCCGGCACTCTACGCTCCTCCTTTCACACATCAACAGACCTGTCACACTTTAGTTTCACCACCAGAGGGAGCTCTAGAGTATTTCATTTACACACACAGGGATTCCATTATTTATATATGAAGCAAACAGGGTGATTTTTTTTTTACCCAGATGTGAATATCAATTGCACATCTGGCTGGCACTTATCAAAATCACCACTTCTAATTATAATCACATCCAGATTAACACTGCAGTTAAATTTACAACATGACTGGCATTCCTTGCTTTTGTCAAATTATTAATAAAGACAATACTGATGGGAAAAACACAGTAAATCATTCTATTTAAAGAAGAGGAAATGCACAATATTGAGCAGAATGACCAACAACTGGCAAAACAAGTGGTAAGACACAGACACAGCCTGCTGAGGAAGGCTGACAGACATAATGTGGTGTTGTTGAGCTCCTCACTCCATAAAACCCTCCTTTACACACTCCACTCCCCATCTGCAAGTCTACTGATCTTTGTGTGTGGGTGTGTGTGTATGTGCTCATTGTGTCGTGACAGACCAGTATCATTATGCAACAGAGAGAAATGACGCTGTGTCCCCACTACAGAGTCCCCATTCTACTGTTCCTTTGCTTTCATTATTTCTCTCCTCTCCTCTTTAATCTCGTCCTCAGCCGTCCCATCGAGTATCTATTCTTTTATTTAACAATGATGCCCAGTGTCCACACAGTAACGAGGAAACCACTCAGACTGAGGGAGGGAGCCAGAGAGGCCTAAAACAGTCGAAGAGCACTGCCAATCACTGGGCCTACACTCAGCCAGTTCTTACACGCAGGCCTTTCTGAAATCACACTGACAAGTTAAAAATATTTGTCTGGCGTACTGATTCATTACATTTCTAATAAGTTCATTACCTGTACTTTCAATACACCATCCAACTAGTAATACTGCAAATTGCTGTATTCCATTTGTCTCTGAAATTCAATACCCATAAAGCTTTAATGCCGACTGAGGGTGCACACCGGTTCACTGTCTATATTCATCATGATTAAATTCTACAATTCCAGACACTTGCTCATTCTGCTTTTGTTCAATACTCCCAAACTCTTAATTACATCATTAGTCATTTGTCCGTCCAACTCCCTCTCATGCTCACACACAGATATATTCTTGCATAACTGTGGATGTTTGTTTCTTGGCTTGTAGCAGTTCTGTCTCCTTTTCCTTTTTACTCACATTTATGCTGACGCAGATTCGTTCTTAATAAGCTAAGGTATGTGGTCTCAGGAAGCCATTTTCTAAATCTGGCTGCACTCCAGTGCTCTGATTTGACACTCTGAGTGGCCCCTTGCTTATTTCTCCTCTTGTGACTTTTCTGAAATGTCAGAAATTGTGGTTTTTAGGATTTACTTTCCTCTAGCCCTACGTTCAGGTGTCATTTATTTGAACAGATAAGTAGACTTGGTTTCCAGTAAAGGTAAGACATGCATACATTGGCATGTTTACCTTCACAGACAACCAAACATCATAAAGTGCCCCAAGGGATAAATAGATCAACAGATAAGGTGCTCAGGGCTCAGAGTAAGGATTTAAAAGAAAGATGACTATAAAAGCCAATAACAAACACCAAAATATTTTACCACTGGAGTAAATAAAACAAAAAAAGAATAGTTATTCTTGTACATACTATGTCTTATTCATCAGAGTGATTGCTACTGGAACAAAGCTACTTCATAGCACTTGGAAGAGACTGGAACTGACTGTGCAAAGGGTGGGAGATGTCATTTAAGATGGAGCTAGTTATCCGCTGGTTAAGCTGTGACTCATCGATTAGCCTTCTGGATCCCTTAACAATTTGGTTCAGAGAGTTTATTCTTCAAGGATAGGTTTCAAATCATGACACCAAAGACATGGATAAAACAGATTCAATAAAAGCATGACAGAATAATGTCATCATGGTTTTGTTCAAGTGCAAATAAGACAGCTCTCTCAAACAAAACAAACACTGGTCCCCCTTTTACACACAGTTCACAGTTTGCCTCAAAGTTTAGTTTTGAGCTGATAATTGTCCCTAGGTATTTTCCAGATTGCACAAACTTCATGTGTGTGAATTTTCCTGAAATCTTAGTGAATTTTTAAAGCCTTTCACTCTTTCTGATTTGCTTCAAATGCACATGAATAGTCATATAATATATAGAGCATTCAAAGATAGTTATATTCCTGTTTTTACAATATGCCATATTGTAATAGCTGTGGGAAATACGTAACCCAAAAAAATGTAGGATGTTACGCAATATATATGGTAAGTATGGTTGCAGAATAATGTTTAATAACTTTTGTTTTCATTTGCTCAGTAAACCACAATATAACCATTATCACACTGGTGACAACTGCAAACTCTGATGACTGCAAAAACTGAGCATGTGTGGAGCTAAAAACACCAAGTCATTAACAACTAGTCAGTTGACAGAAAATTTATCAGCACAAATCTTAACTGCTGATTAATTGTCTACAACATTTGATGAGCAAAAGTGCCAAAACAAACACACAAACAAAAAGAAACCCCTGCTAAATACCACAATTTCTTGCTTCTCCATTTTTGCAATTAACAATCAAATCTCTCGAGGTTTTGTACAGATCTTTATATAAATAACGCACAATGGAGGCTTTGGAAACATGACATGCATTTTTTATTATTTTCTGACATCATATAGATGATTGATTAATGCTTCAAACAAAATAAATTAACAAGTTAATCCATTATTGAAATAATACAGTGCTGGCAGCATTATTGTTAATATTGTTGTAAGGCTTTACAGTACATTAATAATGTCATTCTTTAAATAAATACCCATGCCAGGAATGCTTCCACAACAATAACAAGCACTACCCATTAAGCCTTCTAAAGCCTTCTGCAGATTCTGGTTATCACTCATATTGTAGGAAAGCTTTTTTTGTAAGTCATGCATGGTGCGTCTGAAGAGGCTTCAGACCAACTGTAATATTACAAAATATTTGAACATTACAAGATTCTTTTTCAACTCTACAATTGTCTTATTCAACTTTTCAACATCTCAAGGTAATATTAAAAATCATCCGAAATTAAGTGTGACATTGACTTTGTTTTGGGAAACAATAGTCTAAAGCTCTGCTTCTCTGTTTCTCCTACCTTGGGTCATTTCCCTTGTCTTGCTGTTATTGGCTACCAGGCTAATCTCTGACTGAGGCATCACAGATGGCGCATAGTGAACGCCAACATTAGCACCAACACACACAGAGGCAGACACAAACATACTTCTGTGCAACCATCCTCGTGATGAAATTGCATTGACTTCCATTGACTGAGGCAGCCTAACACAAACCCCAGCCGAATTACGCACAACCCTAACCTCAACCACGACCTTAGAGATTACATTTGTTGTGTTAGGACCAGGCTTCTGCCCCCATGAGGACTTCTGGTTTTGACAAGGTCAGTGTTTGCATCAGAAAAGATCCCCAGCAGGTTTCATGATCTTTATCTATATGCCAATCTCTCTCAGAAGCTCACACACTTAGACACACTTAACACCTTGCTGTGGCTAAGAAAAAAACCCCATAGTAGATGATACACTTCGATATCTTATTTATTTGTGTGCACAAAGGTCATGATACCCTGTTTGTGTGTGCCTAGCTGTTTGCTATATGAGACAAACAGCTTTTGCAGCTTATTCCTATCATTTGTTTTAACGGGCAAGTAAACAAGATGCACAGGTTTGTATTAGAGCAAAGAAAAAGACTCATAAGTCAGCTTAATTTTTCAAAAAATATGAGTAAATCTTTTAAAAAGACTAACTCTGTAATTGACAACATCTCTGAAAACGATCCTCTCTTGTCCTGACTCTGTTAACACCACCAATCTGTTGCTTGTGCACAACAGCAAACACTAAGATTTAATTGCAGACACTGTGGGAACCAGGTCTGCTATATTTCTCACCTTCCGTGCTGAGGCCGGGGCTGGAGGTGAAGCTGGCCACATCAACAATCTTCACAGCAAACTGCTGGCCCGTGTCCCTGTTGATGCAGCGCCTCACCACGCTGAAGGGACCTCTGCAACACACACACACACAGACAAATGTTGAGTTCTTCACAGACACCTACAATAACATACAGACACAAATCTGAAAATCAAAAAGAGGAAAAGCTCCAGATTCAGCTGGAAATAACCAGAAACACATGTACAAACAGCCACACAAAAAAAAACACACTAACGTAGTGCAATGGTCAGACATGGAGCCATTTTTGAGACTATGCATTGTAGCCTCTGTGGTCATGCCAGCGGGAATTATAGAGTAGTGGTGTTCAGCACAGCTGCAAAAGCTAAAATAAAAGCTTTATTATAGAGACCTGAGCAAGGGTGGCCTATCCTACGAGGTTTATTTCTGGGCAAATGAGGCGGCAAATATTTAAGTTTGTGCTTAATGATATGACTGCAGCACAGCTTAAATATGAAAGCTTTAAGCCATGCTTTCTGGTCCTGTTTCCAATTTGATGCAGTTCAAGATTTTGAATTGGAAGGTAAACTAAGTAGTCCAGTCTTAACACAACCGAGACCTTAGCTGTACTCGAGGTTTGTGTGGCACATTGCTATTTGCATTTTTGTTGTGCAGTCTTTTGTAAGAGAATCAGGACATGAAAACTGAACTGCTTTCAAAACCAGAATCTTAAAAAATTCAAGAAAATTTCGTATGTATTGTAATTTTCCATCAATAGTTATGTTGTGACAGCCATTGTTTTGTAGTGGGTTGTGAAAGATTTGGTCTCAGGGAACAAAAAATCTCAGCATCTAGAAAAAAGTGCTTCTCTAATGTATCAAAGCCCATTAAAAAAGCTATGGGTACTTGCAATTAAAGTCATAACTAATAAGACTTTTCATTTCCTCAATAAATGAAGTAATATAATGCTTAACCATAACATATGCTTTTCACTTAATATAAATACATATACTACTAATCAGATCAGCTCTTTGATTAATTTTCTGCTGAATAGTAACCACATTAATCATTGCAAGACTACTTATTAAACACACTGCTTTGCTGTATACATCCCTGGACATTCTTACAGGACTATTTGCAAATGGTTCAAGCCACACAAAGTGGCACCTGGACACACAGGTCAAGCCCATGTGGAAAATATAGCACCTTGTGTTTCATTAGTCTCACAGATGTAAATGATAATTCTCTCATTATGCTTAAGCACAAGAAGTTGGATTAAATCAGTGACAAAGTGGCAGAAAAAGACACTGCGATCCGAGACATTTGCACATTTATTGTCTCCTAGCCCACCGAGAGTAGCAGACATGCATGCACATGCACAAACACACAAACTCACAAAACACACACCCCTGCCGTGTTACAGCTGTCTCCACATCTCCCAAGTCAACAATCCTCAGAGGCGGAACCAATGCTACCGGAGACACACATACTTACAAACAGACAGTGCACACACACACACACACACAAACACACAATAACACTTATTTCGCTGAAGCAAAGCGGAGGCCATTAACAGGCGTTGGTTTAACTGAATTAGCAATGAACTTGCCTGACAATGTTAGTGTCAAAACAACAGTCAGAGCTATCTAGCTCAAACGTCTGTGCATGTTGGGACTTGGGAGTATTGGAGTTGCAGCTGATTCGCTCTCACATTTGTCTCTCACATCTGTTGTAATGATTAACCCAAACAAACAAAAGCAGGCAGCGTGTGCACACTCTGGACCAAGAAGATCGTAAAACACAACGCTGTTCCTTTCAGAGTCTGCAGGAATCCTGCTGATTATCTCACAACCCCACTGACCTTTGCCTCCCTGGGTTGATGTGCTGCAGCAGCTGTGTTTCATATTAAAACGAAAGTCTCAAAGGTGTGGGGGTGCTTCTTGAGTGCATGATGGAGCTTCTTACACCCCCGTTCCTGCCCTATGATAGATTCACATCTGTGTTTGATGAAGGTTTTGGGGAAGTTAAGTCAGAGGCTGTAACCACAGGAATACAAATGACGGTAACAATGTGAGGGTGAGGCCATCTTGGCTCTGATCTAATATGTGTCAATAAAACTCATTATCACCATTGAGCAATGAGGTGAGGTTGGGTGAACTTGCCAGGTTGTATGCATGAGCCTCATTTGTAACTTGGCTGTCAATTCAAGGAATCTGCATGGAGAATCAATTCACAGACCGGTTTTGTTTCTACAACAGATGTGTATAGCATGTGAAGCCGGTTAGGGCTGCTATTTTATTTAATAAATTAGAATGTAATTCATCTCATCATCTGGAATAAAAAAAATTAAATGACCATTCATCCGTGTACAGTAGCTATTATAGAGGCATTATAGGAGAGCAAGTAAGAGCGAGAGAGAGAAAGAGAAAGAGAGAGAGAGAAGGGGGTGGGGGGACGACTGGAAAGGCCGCATGCTGTACTGACATCACCGCAGCTGTGCTGAGTGGGCTCATACAAAACACCCACACACGGCTCACATCCGACAGCGGCAGTCATCAAACATTAGCCCAAAGTGGCAATCTTTACAGACTGCTCCTTGGCTCATTTCAACTCTCTGCTCAAAGACTGGATATTAGGCGCAATTTTAACATCCATGGTAGCTGTGAGCCAAATTTCCACTCAGGTTCCCTCTCGCCAAACAGGGACAGGACACATCTGTAGTTGCAGACTCAACATCACCAATACTGCTCTCCTGAGAGAAACCATCTTTGCTTGAAGCAGCATTTTGCTCTTTAGCACTTGCAAGCAACGAGCAGCTGGAACAATTCACTGGGTTAGTCTGACCGGTCTGGGTGGTACAGCTGCAAGATACAGCAACACAATTTGTATGACTTTTACAGGTTGGAGAGCTACTGGTGCAGTTTCCAGAGCCAAGTAAATTGTACCTTATCTGGTCTGTCATTGTGCACATTATCATCAGGGGGATACAGTGACAAGCACTGGTAATTTTCTCCACACCATCATTTTCTGAAAAACATGCACTCACCATCAGCATACCTTAATACTAACATGCAATACTGTTTTGACAAACAATACAGTCAAGTCAATGATGATATGTTAAGAAAAAAAACAAGTGGCCGGTGGAGAGTTAAATAATCTGGGATAATTTAAGGTATGAAAAAGCTCAACTTTTGTCATTAATATCAGAGATATGATTTTAGAAGTTTTAAAAATAGCTAAAGTTCATGGTGATGCCTTTAGATACACAGAGCTGGCAACTGTAAATTCATGATTTTGCACAGAGGAATGTGCTCTGAAAGGAAAAGAAAATTTCATTTATAAAGATGCCAACATAAGGCTTCAGAAGAAGTGCTGTTTGCCCTGCTGCCCAAACAAAGCTCAAGTGCAAAGCTGTTCATTTAACAAGTTCAACAAAGTTCAGTGCTGTTCAACTTCATTCTGTGAATGTCTAAGCAACAATAATCCAGAGTACTTCCTTATGCAAATTAGACAAACAACCCTTTGAATATTAGCTGGGAAATTAGCATTCTGGTTGCAAACACAAATTCAGAGCAGAGATACCCTCCGGAGGTTCTAAGGCTTTAGAAGAAAATCCTTTCCTCTTCATAAGCCAGAAGATCCTGGTCTGTTTAAAGCATCCTGTAGAGTCTGGCCTAGTCTGAAAGAAATATCTAACTTTACACTGTCCATTCACAATTATCGATCTGCCGTGTGTGTGTGGGCTGCTTAAAGAGATATACTGTGTACATAGAGAGGGAAGTACAAATGAAAGTGCTCTAGTAAAAGAAAACAAATCAAATTAGTACTATATCATTGAACCAGCATGGTAGATCCCGAGACCACAACTATTTTTGGAGACAGTGCGAGTAAATTTTGTAACTTTGAGGATCAATGCAACTTGAAAACATGCCCCCATTTCTTTTTAAATCATTATTGGATAACATGTCAAACATCAGAAGCAGCATTTGTTGGTAAGTTTTTTGGATTTTTAGAAATAAGGAAAAGCCCATAACAAAACAGAATACTTTGAAGTTTATCATAGGATCCACTTCCTCAATATCTGGCACAGTTGTTTGTTTCACCAGTATATATGTGATCTGCCCAAAGGAGAGGAAGAAAGATAGAGGTGACAGCGCCTAGACATGCAAGTCACCCATAAGTAGATTATAATAAGTAATAAAAATGCAGCCCGGCGAGGATGTGGCCATTTCAAACATGAAATGTTTATAGCCTTGACCTACCAATGTGCACTGAACTTGTGTTGGACGCATTCATGAGTCAGTGTTCACTCTGTTTGTCCCTTTTAGTTTAGTTCATAAAACTAAAAACAAAAAAGTCAATAAAATCTACACCTTTCTCTTGTTAAAAAAAAAAAAGTATAATGAAATTGATAATTTGCTAAACTTTCAGACTGAAGAGCAAGTTCTGTTTTTTATGATGTAATCAAGAGCAAAATCACAAACAAATCACATGTCCTTTTGCATAGACTGCAAACAAGTGACAGTGTGCAGCAGCTGTAAAAGCAGCTACTTTACAGCTGATATATATACCATAATAAAACATTAAAAAAAACCCAAAGCAAATCAACTTTCTCACAGCATATACTTGTGTACTCCACACACAGCCTGTATCCCAGAAGGAAAGGGGGAACAGTATAGATTTAACGCAAAGTTTAAACTTTTAATGGGTTTTAAGGTATCTGGTTTAAGGACTTGCTGTAGTCCCTATTTAATAGTCAAGATAAATGAGCTTTTCTTTAAAAATACACAGCTCTTGTTTTGTGAAACTGTCTGTTAATCGCAAAAGCATTTATCAGTAATACATTCAAGATGGAAAAAATATAAATGTGTTGTGTTGCATATCAATTAAGTATAACTCCAATTTAAATCTAAAATTTGTGCTGATGATTCTAAAATTTTCAGACAGGAGAGCACCAGTGGTACTATAGGAAAAAAACTTAGTCTGAAGCAGTGTGTGGTTTAAAGAGGAGAAAAAGGGAAAGATAAACAGCCTACAAAACACCACAACCTGGCACAAATATCACAGTAAATATATTTTACTGTTCATGCCAAAGACAACCTGAAAACAACCTGACGATGCTCCTTTTTAGTGACACAAACACTCTCTCTTGACATCTCCCTCTATAAAACAGATGGGAAGATGACACATTCAATAATGTGATACTTTACTGATCCCAGCAGGGGTGTCAGTGTCTTGCTTCAAGACACTTCAGCAGCAGCTGAGTGGATAGTTGCCAAGCTGGGGGCTTCAACCCTTGAATTTCCAGCTGAACGACAGTCTCTCCAAACCCATTTACATAAATGACGGAACAGAATACTAAAAAGACATCTTCATATGCAAATTTTAAAAAAAGCACAAACACAAACTATAGCTAAACCACTACAGAGATAAATTTTACCACTCTGGCACAATGTCAACAAAAAATCCACAAAATGTGTTTACAAAGACAGGATTTACTCACATTTTTTTAGAACAGAATCACCCCAATAAATTGTGGTTAGTTACATGTATTAGCTCTATTAGTTCTGACTCTATTAAACTATAAGTTGAAAATTTATTAGCAACAATTTTAGTGACGTCAAAAGGTTCTGAGCTTGTGAACAAAAAGCTAAACTTTTCCCAGTACTACCCTCCCTAATATCAAGATTTGCAGCTTGTCTCTGATTTTCTTTACTGTAAATAGAATAGATCTGAGATTTGGACTGTCACTGGGGACAACAAGAGGAATCTGAGGACACCAGCTTGATTCTGGGAAATTTTCTGACATTTTACCGTCAAAAGGAGTAACTGATTGATCAAAAAAGGAAATAGCATCAATAAAAAGAATCACGAGTTGCATCCCTAACATCAACTGATGAACAGTACTTCTCACACTGCCACCTGCAAAAGAAGTCACGAAAAGAAGATATTCTCTCCCCGTCACATGTTGACACACATCTGACAAATCACTACAGATGATGAGGTCTTTGCCAGGGCAACATTAAATATTTCCTCAGTGACTGTGTCTTATTTAATTTAGCTGATTAAAACAAACAAACAGAAAAAAAAACAGAGAAGGCACAGTTAAAGCCGGAAGAGGCAAAACAACAGTCTTCCTGTTGCACTTAGTACAAGTTTTGTATGCTAAAGATTGCCTCTGTTTGGAGAGAAACTTTCATTACACCATTGAAACCATAAAACAATCAATGAAAGTTTGAGATTTAAATGCATTGCAAATTTAAACTTCCAAGCAATTTAATTAACCAACTCAGAATAAGCCAGAGGACTGATCACTTCATTGGTTCAGAGTGAGTTGCACATCCCAATATTCTTGGCTCTAATGAGCACCCCAGGGCTGAAATAAAGAGCACTGTGACTTCGATAGTGCTTCTCAACAACCTAAGTCCTATTCAAACAGAATCATTACAGACAGAAATGGATTAAATTGCTTTAGTGCTTAGCCAACACTTCAACTAGAGCTGAAATCTCAAAAACAGGCCTGTGGTTAGTGCATTATGTTCACATCACATCATCGCATATTTACCACGTAAACTACACACAATGAGCACATCACGCGCAGGGCCTGCACTGCATACGCCCGTTCAATAGCTTGTGTCATCTTTCACTGGAGTGTATCCAGTCAAAAGTCGAACTGACACCTGACCTGTCTGATCTTCCTTCATTGAACTGAGGCTAGTATAATCAGAAGGGAGTTGAATGAACATTTACATGCATGAGTTGTAAACTCTACAGCCCATTTGTCTCTTTATAGCAATGCTACATAGACATATGCAGTTCTTGCTGTTGCCATGCAACTACAAGTCCGGATGAATCAGGGGTCCGACTGACTTTAAGTTCAAATATTCCTGACTTTTTGTTCTTTGGCTCTCAGTTCTGAAACCTTGCTAAGCTTTCAGTGATGCCAGCAAAGCAAAAGCAAATTTTTCCAGCAAAAATAATAAGAGGAAAAAAGGAGAGGATCCTGGTGGACAATGGGGCCATCTTGGCACTTAATTCGTGCATTCACACTGTGCCTTAATCATGGTCTAAACTTAGAGATCCATCTATCACATAGACTAATTACACCTTTTAAAAAATAAGATCAAACGCCCACAATTTAACATACACAGAAAAGAAATTCAAATGAAACTACAAACTGTCTTTTAATAGAAATAACCCTTACCATGGCTCACTTTATAATCCAACTTTAGAGATGATTACTGAACCACAACGGTGTCCCCACTGTTCTCAATCTAAACCAGCCAGGCTGCTCCTTTCCAACACAAGCCGATCAGAGACAATAATAGAAGACTTTTCCAAGCAACAATAGAGGTCTGAAGGAGGGATGGGCAAGATAATTGGGTTTATGTGCAAGTTTGAAAGAAGCTTAGGTCAAAGTTCAAAACCAAGCTCATCCAACAGTGTGAGATAATCACTATGACAACTCTAACATTATTTTTCAGGAAATAAACGACAAACAAATTACATTAAACTTATTAGAGATTTCTTCATTTCGCCCACTCTCAATTATAGTCTTTTTCAATTAGTGTGCCATGATCAGACACTGCTGATGAAACACTTAACTCAGCTCCAGGACTTTTTTCTTTTTTAAAGTTAATCTACAAAATTTTAATGACTGCTTGATATTTCTAGAATAAAAAGTCAGTCTTAGAATCAGAGAAAGACAACCAAATAAACTTCCTCAACATTTAGTAACAGAACAAGTAATGAAAGTCGAGAGGGAGACTTCACGGACACAGTATTGCCGATCTATTTAACCAAATGAAAAGTCAAAATTATCATCCTGCCTTAAATCCATTTTGTTTGGAGATAAATCTGACCATCCCCTTATGTGCCAAAAAGGTTTTATTTCTGTTAGAAAACTAAGTTAGTCTAAAAAATAGGAGCAGGAATATCCCTTAACCACAAAAGATAATATGGAATAAGGATTTTATGGTGGTTCCCTTTGGCTATAAAGCATTTCCATTTCAGATTTTAATTAACATCCTTAGGTTTCAGCGGTCTGCCATGTTGTCCACTACCTACAGTAGCACTGACAGTAAAACATGAGGTTAAAAACAAAGTGGGAGACGGCAGAGTGCTGCAGTCAATGTCTGCTGGCATTATTTATATCCTTAGCCTCAGGGCCATCCCATTCCCAACTCCACTTGTCTCCATTGATCTGCCTCTGCATCCTTTCCCCTCCCACCTCGGGGCTGAGGAAAAATGATCCTCCCCTTCTTCCTGCAACACATCCCAAGACACCAGGACTCAACACACTTGATCCATCAACTGTAGCTTCACAAAAGAACTGGCAGGATAAGAGGGATTTTCTGGTCTTTTCTGTGACATAAATGTGCCATCTCACTTCTTTACTGAAGCTCAAGATGTACTCCAGACTATTGCTTGCTCATGCATTACTCTTCTACTGACCTGTATGGACTGTTTGACCAAACCCTGCACAACTACTCAAGACATTCAAGAAGAAATTTGCAAATACTTTCTTTCTCAGTGCTTACTAATAGCTTTAGGGAGTACAAAACTGGTGGAGAATAAAACATTTGGTATAAAGGTGACCTGAATGTGTTTTCCTCTACTAATGGGATATTTCATGCAGGCTGTACAGGCACTGCCACGCAGGTTGATAATTGCCAAAAAAGACATTATATGGAGTCTGGCATTTATTTCACACCTTATTTATTGTGCAACAAAAAAAGTATTGTTTGACACAGGCCTGAGGTGAAGCAAAGAAAATTAAAATGGGGGAACAGTTTTTCATCCATCATTTACAACAGCCTATGGATTCAAACCAATCCTTCCGCTTCCCTGTATTTACAACTCTAATTAATTTGTATCGTCAAAATGACATTAAATAAACCTATAAATGGTGTGTTTTATTTTCTGCCACCAATCAAGGCCAGTAGCTCCTTGTATCAGTTGATGTCCAAGGTAGTGGTCTTAGACCAACCATCAATTAGTAACCAAGGCAACAGGAAGTCTCAGGATAAGGGACAGGGCCTGAGGCTCTGAAGAGAGTGTGCTTCTTTCTCCTAGAACAAACTTAATGGACCCTCAGACCTCCAGTGAGTGCAGCCTGTAGGGGGGAGGGGACTGACTGGTTGTCCAGGACTGCAATGGGCTGACAGCCCTCCCGCCCCACTTCCAGCAGGAGTTGAGGAGTCATCTATGGCCAAACAGATGTAACGTACATGCAGGGCAATTTTCAGTCTTCATGGCATCTTGAAGCTCTGCATTCATCCCAAGGTTTTAACTTACCTCTGCTAGTCTCCTGGTCCATATGAATACCAAACCACCTCATTCTTGCATCAAAAAGCTGTCCTGTAGCACCTTTAATGAGTGTTTGACTGGCTTGCAAGTCTGCCCGTAACTGGTCTGCAGGTATGGTTACTGTCAAACATAGAGATTAGGAGGAGCAGAAATCTGTCTGCAGACATTTGAGATGTGCAGCCAAATGATTCTTCCACACGCTCTGTGTTTCAAATCCAGACTGCCGGTCTGTTAAGAATGAAAATGAATGTGTTCACCAGCTGCAATAAATGGTATTAGCGTAGACAGATAGTGAAATATCGGGTGTGTGTTACCTAGAAATCTGCAATGCAAAAAAAAGATATAAAGACACCCAGATCTGCACTTTTCTGCCCATAAAAAAAACTGTAATCACATAAATTGATGTCTGGTACGCGATTCTACTCAGTCACGTCAATTCACTGTCCTGCATGTGCTGTGCCAAGCACAGTCTGCAAAATCGCTTGCTTACTAATAAACCTAATGTAAAGTTATCTGACACTGCACTTCGTGGAGAGTCTTCACCTCGCCCACCCAGCGAACTTTCCCCTTGAAAAACCTGGAGACCTAAACATGAGAACAGCATTCAGTCAAAATAAACATGGCCCTTGCAGCTGCACTGTGTGTGGCAAAAAGGAGAGCATACGGTGCAACACACTTAATACAGTCAAACACAAGGAAACGATGGATGTGATCAATGGCAGCACTTACTTGCCAATCACCTCGCACAGCTCGTAGACATCCTCAAACAGCACGTCGTCGTCCGCCATGGTCATATAGGTAAACGAGGATGCTCCTCGAGATATCCTACCCACACGGGTTCTAGGGGAAACTGATTACGTATTTTCTTGCTAAGCGAAGTTAGCTTACAATTGTGCCAGTCTCTTAATTCGTGGCTATTTTAACACTCCAATGTTAATGACAGGACAACCAGTGGCCACAGAAGAGTCCAAGTTAGCCGGCTAGCCACATTAGCTGGCGTCCAAGGCTGTCACTCCTCGGCCCCACCTTCACTTAAGCTTCTCTCCCGTTAGTCTGGCTAGCTAGCGTGCTAGCTAAATAGCAACCGTAGACCAGACCCCAAGGCGTGGAGACTTCCTCGCTCGTTTGCAGAAAAACACCCCTCTGTGCATGCCTCGGGTTTTAATCTTACTGTTGGGTAATTCACTGCCAGATACTGGGGTCCTTAAGCTGCGTCCACGGCCCGACCAAGATGCTCCTTTCACCGCAAGCTAACGAGGCTCTCGAAAATGGTTGGCTAGCTGGGTTAATATGAGCTAGCTGTCGATGGAACAACCGGTTGGCTCGCGCCGTTACTGCGCTGTGCACACCCAGTGTATCACAGATGGCTTATCCTACCGAAAAAACGTAATGTGACCGGGCTGCAATATGCTTCAGCTTCCCGAGCCCAAACGGAACACCTTGACGTGCATGTCGACGACTATTCCGTTGCACACACCGTCTATGCTTGTGAATATTGAAATTATACCGTATTCCAACACGGCCGACCCTTGTTAACACCGTTGCTCCAGTTTCTACGCTGGCTTAGATGCTGGCTGGCTTCAACTGGCTGTTCCTCCGACTTCCAGAAATGCCAGGCTCCTCCCTCTATCGTTCTGGAAACTGGTCCAACTAGAGCCGAAATGGCCCGAGAGAGTGGGCCCAAATTTTGTATTTTACCGTTGGCTCGAGCCAAGATGGCGTCCGCTGGAGGTCCGATTTAGGCGCAGTTTCCTAATCTCTTCCAACGGTTGCATCCAGCGCATCCCGCGCAAGCGTCGACCATCAAAACTCGATCGCCTTACGTCAGCCTTTCCCCTTCTTATCTCCATCCTTTAACATGCAATTTACCGGGCCTGTAAATTGTCTCCCATGACAGTAATGGCATATTCCTCACATGCTGAACGTCGGTCGTGTGATTAAAATGATGAGTTCTCTCACGAATGATACAAAAAGGAGGATGCAATTTCAAGTGATTCCCAAATTCCCATGGGTCCTTAGGGAGGTTCCTTAGTAAAATGAGAGACACTTCAATGTCTGCATAAATTTGATGCTAAAAGGGGAGACTGACACGGGTGATTAGGGTGTAATGATTTCCAATTTAACTCACTGGGATTTGATTGTTTATATTGTAAATTTCAAGCCTTTTCTCTTATCAAATGGTACCAAATTGCTCAAAGGCCCCAGAAGATTGTGTTAAAGCAGATTAGTGTTTAATAATGTCGGGATTAAGTCGAGTTACTTTCATGTAATCTTTCTGCAGGTGCAGAGTTCCTCATGCTGCAGGTGTTAAGTGCAAGGACGCAGGTGAACATTTCACAGGTGTACAGGATTAGCCCTGTGATGTGTTGGTGATGCCCCCTGGAGGTGGTAAGAGGACTCTCATACCTCCCCACAGCCCCATTTTGAATTTCATCTAATGAAGTGTAATTCATGTCTAAACAACATGAGTAAAAATAAATTAAGGTGTTGCTTTTACAGAGAAAATACAAACAGGAATAAAACCTACTTTTACAAAAACAATGGCCTTACTTGATCTATTTTTATCTTATATGTCCTTTTCATATGTTCAATTTATTGTAAGCAATGATCCACAGAATAGGATGTGCAATCATCATTTAATATTATTTTATAAAGCTGTGAAAACTTTTCAGACAATTTGAGAAATTTAACTTTTCTACTACCAACACTTTAAAGATATATTGAACAAAAAAGACTGTCAAAATTTGTTTAACTGGAATGGTTAAATAAAGAGTTTTGAGGTTATGATTCAAAAAAAAAATTATACCTACTTAATATCCCAGGTTGAACAAACTTCCAGTATACTGAAATATTATTAAATAATTAGGACGAATCAGCCAGGCTTTTCTGTAGTGGCCATCGGGGACAAGAAACAAACAACACAGACAAAAGTTTGACAATGGGACATAAGAAAAAAAAATACCACAAGGCAATAAAAGTTACCTCAAGCAGAAAGTCGAACCCGTCTTTTCAGCTGGGAATAAACAAAGACATCTGGTGCCACTAGAGCGCGCTGTTCTCTCAAGACACCCTCTGCAGTTTCCATGGCGCTGCATCCCTTCTGCTCACACATCATCTGCGAGCCTCCCCCATTGGTTGAAACCCACCAGCAGCTATCGATAGTCCCATTGGCTGTTGATGTGGTCATCATGCTGTATGTATGGCAGCGTATGTGCTATTGAACAGTCCTCCATTCAACACACGGGTATCTGGATGCATATACCGAAAACACATGGACTCGCACAAATAAAGGGTACGGGCTCATCAAGGACTAGAAACAATACACGTTGAGCAAATTATATGCAGAACAATGAAAGAAAGAAAAGAAAAAATCGTAAGAAAATGAAAAGGACCATTCAAAGGGAGAAAAAAAGAAAGAGCCCAGTTTCCATGGTAACAGGGAGGGGAACGGTCTTGGTGGTTGCTTGTGAAACTGGCAGCTAATGAAACATGCACACACACACACACACACACACAAACACAAATACACACACGTGTTTTCATCACTTCAGGAGGATGTTGCATTAACACACATTCATTCCCGATGGGGCTTGCCTGGACCTTAATCTAATTCTGACCCAGAGCTTGACTTAAACCAAAGTCTTTACTCGAGAATGTTGTCTTTTGTGAATTGTCTTCTTGTCCTGAAGGTAAGTTTACCTAATATGAGTAACACAAGAGCACATGCACACACACACACATTTTTATCTGTACAACTCTTAAATGTAAATGTATACATTCTCTATTTTTTCCCTCCTCATTTTGTTTTATCTTTCCTTACCATTAAAGCTAGAAGGGATCAATTCTGATGGTCATGCTATAGTCTTCGCTATCCTGCCAATTAACATTTGCTGTCTTCCCAGGCAGATATAGATTTATCAACAAAAAGTCTGCTGTATTATTCTTTGCTATGATTTCACTCATTTTCTGTTCTCTGATAATGAGGTAGAGTCTGAAGTAAGTAACAACTGGCAATATCCCAAGAGGACACAAGGAAAAAAAGGAGAGGAGTTTAATGGAGAAAACTCAGACATTTAATTTGCAAAGTCTGTGCACAGTTGCAGTGATGAGGAGGCAAAAATAAAAAACAAGGCTTGAACTGGCAGCTATTCAGGTTGCAACACATCTCAAGCTTGATGCTTCCTTAAGGAGGAGTATATCCCACATCCCAAGAAGGGAAACATCCATACAAGGTGCCTTAAAGATTATAAGACTTAACTAAAGGTTTTTATATTCAGCATTTAAAAAAAAAATTAACAATACTGTTATTGAATCTTTTATTCTATTTATTTTCCTTTTTTTTGGAGTCAAAAATCTCTTAACTGGAACACTGTCAAACATCCATTCACCAACACTGCACAAGGTTGACCCAGATTCACAATATTGAAAATGTATTAAACAAGGTTGATAATGGATTAAGACCAACAGGAGAAACAGTAATTTCATCACTTAGCAGTGATGAAATTAGATAAATTACCTAACCTTGTATATGATAACTATAATTCTTCACACAATCAAATTGCATTTTTCCCTGATCAATAATGGAATATATATAATTTTTTAATGTCTTCACTTGTATTTTTTATCCTTTCCGTTGCTTTTCCCCCTCTATTTAATGTTGTATAGGCCTATACTTGAAAAATCCTGGGCTCACTGGGCTCACTTTTGCGAAGAAAAAAGAGAAAAAACACTTCCTGTTTGGATCGATGTGATTGGCTGATCCTTGCCGCTCAGACTCCTGGGAAAGCGCGATGTTCAAATTTGTTTCCGTTTTTATTCCTGCTTGGGTCGGACTTACAGCGACATTTTAGCATGGAGCAACGTTGTAGCAGGTATATATCTATTCATTTTGAACCTCAACTACAATTTTCTACGGCACTTTTGCCTTTTCGAGGATAAAAACGGCTCAGTTTTGCTAACCGCTCCTATAGCCATTATACTTGCCGTTCTCGCCCATATAAGCGGACTGTCACGCAAAACAACATTGAATAATGCGGTGATTTAATGTTGCATTCTTTTCTCGTGAAACATATGGATCTTTTACAAATGTACAATACATCGTGCGAATCGTTGTCTTCCACCCTACAAATCGGCATATATTCGGTACATAAAAAGCAGTATATAGAGGGGAAAAAATCACGTTTTAATTGTTTTGTCCTTTTATCATCACAGTGATCGCCCCTCTTTAAAAAATGAATGGAAATGCGTACTGATCGGTACTGATGCTATTTTGTATACTTTTGACAGAGTGTGGCTTTAGCTAATGTTTCGTTTTGAATTTAAACGTTATGTTATCTCTAAACGTGAGCAAAGTGCACATATAATATCAAGATAGTGATTTATTTATGATGCAAATAGACAAATGCAGTTTTAGAGCTTTGTCTTATGTATGCATGTATTCACTGCTTTTTCTTTCAATTATTTGTTCCACAATCTGGTTCTGTATTACTCAATGGATCACTGAGCACTGATCAATGATATATATTTGATTTCCAGTGTCATCAGGACTCCTCACAAAAGTGCTTTAGTTCAGAGGAGGAGCAAAAGTAAAGGCTACAGACAGTCGTACCGCAGCTGCATAAGTTCTGCTTCAAGACTCAGCTTAACTGCAGTGCTGACGGCACGGAGGCTCTGCACCAGCAGAAGGGCTGCACAGTCACACAATATCACTGTGAGTCAATTCAGGCCATTTTTCTCCATGCTTTCTATTGTAATTTAATTAAAAGCAAAATGTTAGTGTCTGAAGAGGTAGACAGAATGGTAATTTTCTCTATATTCTCTTTTACTTGTCGAAGGAGAGGGTGAATCCAGAGCATCTGGCCTTACTGGTGAAGACAGAGTGGCATCTCTCCTATGTTACTCCCCTCTATCAGTTCAGACACACTCAGCTAAAGAGCTACTCCAGGCAGCTTGCAGCTTTCATAGCTGCAGAAAAACAGCAAGGTTTGGCAGTGGAGGTGGATGGACCACACAGCAGCTTTAAAGTCACTTTCTCTGTGGTGCAGGGGATGGCTGATGAGGGGGATGATGATGCTGAGACTGTCCTCATACAGGTAAAAATGGGATTCAATAGAGGCAAAGAGAAGATTTTTAACCTTCAGCGACAAGTGCATTTACCCTGAGGATAAATATGATAAAGTTACTTTTTTAGCATTTAAAATAATACCTAAAGTTTTGATAGTGGTAGTATATTCCACATCACTGACTAAATAAAAAACATAATTCCATTATTGTGTTGGGTAGATTCAAGACTTAAAGTTGTATTTGAATGAGGATTGAATGTTACACAGTATATGGTGACACATCACATGTGCTGCAAGACTGCAAAAATTAAGGTCTTGTCTCAAAGAAAAACTTTAAAAAGATACACGAACACGGCTCAAAACTAAATGGATAGTAAAGAGGGAACGTATTCAATCGTTCACTCTCACTATACATAACAGCAAAATAGACTCAGTATTTGTATGTTTTGTGTCTTAAATATGTTTTGTGTTCGCTTTCAGTGATTTTTGAACTGTTTTCTTTTCCACTGCAGATCCATTCAAAGCCTTTATTTGCCAAGCAGGATGAGCCTCAGAGGCCAGTATGGAGCGGCTGGCTTACCTGCATTGGTGGCAACCCTGAATACCTGCGTTCACTCCCAAAGGACTTCATCTGCCTGCCTCTCTTTGGCAGCAGTGGGGCTGCTGGTCTCACTGCTGTGGTCGAATCTTGGTTCCAGAAAACCTTTGACTGCTGCTTTGGACCCCTGGAAATCAGTCACACAAGCCTGCAGTGGCTGGTGGCATTATGGACTAACTGCCACCCCGAGTCCAACATCCAGCACCTAAAAATGATTTGGACCCTCCCAGTGGTACCACCGCTGCAGGTTACCTACACAGTTAACTCTCAAGATGCCTGGGAGCTTTGGAGCAGTGTGAGAAAGGATCTACAGGAGGAAAGCAAGGAAGGAGAGGAGGAGGAGGAGAGTAATATTGATATTGCAGAGGTGACGAGGTTCATACAAGGGCTAAAGAGCCACTTCTATAGACATTTCAGGCTGGATCTGTCAGCAGGAAGCCTGAACCAGGTCTCTACAGCACTGGGCTCAGCCAAGTGCAGCGGCAGAATCAAGGTACCGTCTGACAGAAACAGCTGTTCTTATGAGAACAAAGTAATTCTGAATCTCTTATACAGGAAATTACAACTTTTTTATATTAACTTTTCATTTTGTTTCAGATCTCCAACAGCAGATACATGATCACCACCCTGATGCTCCTGACAGAATGTGCCCTCCTGAAAATGCCCATCTGAGAGAACTGATCCGTACGCCGTGGAAATGCGATTTTTGCAACAGCAGCAGACATTTGGAAAATAAGGAATGACCTGGAAAGATTGGACGTGCAGCTTTATCTTACAAATAGCCTTTTGCATTTTTTAAAATTTTTCATAACAAACCGTTTTCTTAAAGACACTTTTTTACAAAGAATAAATGATGACTTGTTTTCCATAATTTTGTCTTCAATGGAAGTACAAGAGAATCTCATTCTGGCTTTTTCTCCTCTCGTTTCCCAGCATCTAAAAACAGGGAATCTTATGGTCATAATTAGTGGTGACTTTAGAAAAAATTCCAGTCCTCCCAGTTTGCCTGGTTGTCTACTTTTGTCTGCCAACACTCTCTTTTGTAAATAATATACTGTATATATACTTGTCCAGCTCGTCATTTTTTTTGTCATTTATACTGGTAAATAAAAGCAAAAAAAAAAAAAAAAAAAGGATGCAAAGTGCTGATAAACAGTCTGCATGGTAAAATAAATAAATAAATTAGACGAATAATTTTCATCGTTAGTCAAAACAAAATCAGGCAACTTTATTTTAAAACAGAAACCCAACCAAATTCAAACAGCTCAGGTTACAAAAAAAACATTAAATAAAAACAAGGAAGCAATATGAGTATACAAAACGCCAGCTGTAAATGTAGTAAGCTCTTTAAAACAAAACTTACATCTGTAACATGTTATATTGCACTGGTAGAAAAAGGCAAATGAAACCAAAAGCAACTTGTGATCAACCTAAGTGGACTCCTTTGTTTGGATGTCCAACCTAGATAATTAATGTCAGGACACGACACGGCAGCATCGCTGTTGTGTTATTGCTACAATGACACCACTAAATGCACAATGACAAAAGCGAGGGCGTAGGAGTCACATTTACTGGTCCATTATGCTCTTTAATGACAGGACCGGTGTCTCTTTTGGTTGTTTGATGTTAATTATAATACTGAGGCTGAAGCTCATCCTATCATTAAAAGGCATTTTGGAGCTGTGGATTATGGGAATAAAGGATCTTCATTAATACTTTTATCAGTGTGGACAATATTCAAACATGGAGCATTACATGGTGTTTATGCTTATGATATGTGTTGTATATCAAACAATAACTCCTGCTCAGAGGGGCAAAATAACTGTTTTACCCTCTTGCCAGTGTGACAAACTTTAAAAAGTGGATTGCTTACATGCTTAAATGGCACATAAGACTGCCAAACTTCACAGTTACAAAATACATCCAAGCAATAGACTGGGGGATGGTGTTGGCTTCCCACTCTGCTGCCCTCCATGTTGTTTATATAATGCTTACTCTTGTGTGGGTATTTACACAGCGCTGGAAAGGGGTTGGCTATATATTTACAACTGCGCCCACACATGCCAACCTAAAACAATCTGAGATTGAGCATCTGCCAGGAAAATACACAAAGGGATGGACAATCTAGACTCATCAGTGTTGGAAAAGCAATAAGGAATCTGTGCTAAGTTAACATATTCAGCAGTCTGGGGCAGATCCATTGTGGGTCCCAAGGAAGAGAGCCTTCACAGTATAACCAAGGCACCCCAATTACCCACTAAGCCATTTATACACACACACACACACACACACACGCCTTTCAAAATGTGCACTTAGTCCTCCCACAGGGAAAATTATGAGCTAGGATAGATTCAGAATAGGCGGGGTAGCCACATAGTTAATACCACTGTCACAACAGATCATGCATTAATGTTCAACGTACCCCCCCATAACACACCCCCCGTTCAGTTTGTTACAGATGAATCGATGCATATATGGGGTTGAGAGGTAAATAAAGTAGAGGAGAATGATGTTGTGTAGTGATGCGATTCACAGTAAGAGGAGGCTGCAGCGTGTGCAGCAGCTTTAAGAGGCCAAACCCAGGAAGAAACCACCGACGAACCCGCTGGACAAAACAATATTTCTTTTGATAAAGTCTGTGGCCTGTGTAGGAGGGAAGAGAAAAGACAGAGAATGAGTCAACGAGAACTTAAAAGCAGAGTTGTGTATTAACCATTGATCAAACTTTAACTATTTGATGCTGGAAAAACATTAAGTGAGCATAATCTGAGGTAGAAAAAGCTTAGTTACTCCTGATAAATGCAGTAACAATTAAGATTATCACTAGAAGATGGTATCAAATGTATTTGATCTACCATCTCTCTGTAGTCTGCTTGTGCATGTAGAATCACTGAATTTACACTAGAGGGCACTGCAGGTTTGCAGATAAAAAAATAAACCCCTCCACGAAACCCCAAGCATGCATTTTGTTCAAACGAATAACATATCAGAGGTATGTTTGTTAGGGGGATTCGTGCTATATATATATAGCACATTATAGCTACATTACATGCAGAAAGTATACAATACAAATTTAGCAGCTGTTACATAATTAAAATAATTATTAAATGACAAAATAAGCAAAAGCAAGAAAAAAAGAGCAAGCTTTGTCACAGGTACCTTTACCTCCTCAATGAATGTGTTTATTTCAGGGGCTGCTTTGTTTGCTTTCTTCTTCAGGTGCTTCTTTGCTTTGTTCACATCCTTCTCAACCTTCTTCCAGTCCACCTGCACGTAGCCGCTATGATTGGCAATCTGTGATGTAAAAAAAAGGCATGTTCAGAACTAATTTCTGTGTAAATCATCCAGATTATTTATTGATGCTTTATTTAATTTACATATGTTTTTGTCCCATTTTTATGCTGAGAAGAACAATATACTCTTTCTTTTACAATATATTCTGCTCATAAACTGCTGTTAGCATTATATCTTTGTACTAATAAATAACCTTCGTCGCACTCAACCTGACTACTGTCTACTTGACTGGTCTTATCTCGTGTTTTTCTGTGCTTTATTGCATCACTGTCTGGCGGTTTATGACATGTTTTGGTGAGACAGATTCTGTGTTTTATTGAGGTCATCTAGGCCTGTCTGTGAAACAAATTACCCTAATACAATTAAAAAGAGCCCTATCACTAAAAGACAAGGTTGAATAGATAATGTAGCTCTTTGAGTAATTACTGGTGACTACCTTAGCCCATCAAATATTTTCTAAATGAGGAAGCAAATGCACCAGTTAATTTAAAAAATACTGATAAGTATTCTGGGACAATTTTGGAACAGGAAGAGGTTTCCTGACCCTGATTAAAATAACTTATTTGGAAAATAAATGGGAAATAATTGAAAATCTTCTTTCTTGGTGCATACAACAGTCTCTTCTGCACAGAAGGACGCAAAAAAATGGAAAGCTTTGTGAAAATCCATTGTTCTGTACTGTTATTCTTTAAACAGCTACTTTATCTGTTCAGCCTGTGAATCAAGGCAAGTCTCTGCAACAGAATAATACACTGATAGCATTGCAGCACTCAGTAGGCATCCAGATGGCTTGTGTCTATCTAGAGCCTGCTGACACACAATGCTAGTCTTTCTACTGCAGAGAGGAGACCAGCTGAGCATCATGCTGTGCAGCTGGCATCTTCACTTGTCAATGAAGTTGGCAAAAAGTGATGCACTTTTTTGATCACATAGAGACAATGTAGATGTGGTAAATACTTATTTACAGGGAGTACATAAACTCAGAGTTATGGGAATCTTGCCTGTAAAAGAAGGAACCCTCCTCCAACAGCAGTAGCAGCTATCTTCCCGACTCTTTGGAAGAGGTAACCAGCACACCTGTAAGTGTTGACAGAAGTTTTCAATACATGAGCATTTGTTACATTTGCTGTCAGATCTTTCCCATGAAACAACAAAGAATAAAATAAGTCAGATATGTTTTTTTTTATCAAATTGACAAAGAAAATGGTGGACAGTGTTTCTTTTAATTATTATTTGACCTCTTCTTACATATGTGACCCATGAGCTGATGGATCCTCATGCCTTACCATCCAGTGACCCCTCCCATCATGAGCTGGGTGGCGACGGAATATTTCTCAGCTATCGGGCCGGAGTTGTTCCCAAACACCCGGCTCCACCACTGGTGCCTCCGGGCATATTCCGTCAGGTCCACGACCTCATAAACCTCATCTTCACTGTCTGGGTCGTCCTGACCTGTTATGAGACAAAGATATAAGGTTGAGATATACATAAACAGTTTAGATCTAGCACCAACAAACACGAGAATATGGTGAAATTATAAAGTATTTGCACATTAATTGACATTATGGAGGCTAACACCAAAGGTTGCCTTTATTATATCACTTCTATTCTTGTCTCCTTCTAAATAAAACGACAAAACTGGAGATTTTTCCTGTGATTCGTCTGTCAACAGTGCTTAGTATTTACTTGTTAAAGTCCAAAACATAAATGTGACCCTTCAAATATATTATTTTAAATGTAAGGGTGGATCTGCTCATTTATTCTATGCAAATGAATTGGGAAGCTACTGTTAGCTTGCTAGCGTCAAATGGCTACCAATCAATGTAGTGCACACTGTGGGCCTCTTTCGGACTCTTGAGAGCATTGAATTGAAGCCTACATCCCAGTTTAATTATCTTCTGATGAGAAAAATATCTAAAAATACGTTTTTGAATATTTTAGTGACGCCTTAGCCTAGCAAACAAAATCACTAACCTTCTCTGTGGTCCACCGTCGCCATTTTGAAAAAACTGGTTATGTCACCAGGATGTTGACAATGCTAAGCCCCACCCACTTTATGATGCTTTGCCACGTAAGTTAAAATGCTTTGATATCGCTCGATTAGGCTCAGCAATTTAGCTGCGTTATTCCGAAAATGCTGCAACTTTTCCCTCGTATAAGAGGACTATGGATTAAGATTTAAGAAAGTGCAAACAGAGGTTAAATGGTGTAAAAGGCTTGGGATTAACGATGCATTGCAGCCATCCTTCAAGCCACTCTGTTCAGGAAAACGACAACTGACACCCAAGTGTCAATACACATTACTAAATACGAGATTACATTTAACCATGTGGAAATTATTGCATTTTCTAGAAAAATTAAAGCTCTTTCACGTGACGAACACATGTGTTTTGCTCTTTTGGAGAACAAGAGTTTTGGGGTGTGCTTCCAGAATAATCTTTGCATTAAAAAGTGACTGTTTTGCATGGATAATATGAAAATTTGAGATAAAAGAATGATATAGCAGGAAAGTCATATGGGGAGATGCGGACGCTCTGATTGGCTGAAGAGGGGGGAGAGGGCGTGGCTAGAGCGGCGCGTGGGTTCGCTTGGGTGACACAATTATAACAACTTTATCTTCGCGGCCGAAACCCATTTTATTGTCAAATACTCACATCTTGAATATTGTATTCAGTTATTTGCATTAAAATAGCGGCACAGTATCACTTTGTGATGAAAAATGTGACGTTTGAGGAGCAACCCGGAGAGCGCTTCTGTACCCCCCGAAAGGATTTACTATATCGAATCGCATCTTTTCATCCTGGAAAAAAGTTTTTGATCAATTTGTTTTCTTCAGTTTTTCTTTTTTGATTCGGTGGAGCAAATCGGTTGTCCCCGCGTCGCGATTTTCCATGCAATCGTGCGGTGTGTCTGTCGCCGTTGCTGCCTGCGCTGCTGCTCGGAGTCTCGGCTCGGCTTCTTCTAGTGGTGATGAGGGAAAGAAAATGGCGGCGGGAAAAGCGAGTGAAACAGAGGAGGACTTTCCGACACTGACAGCCCAGGAGAGGGACAGTTTGGTCGGGATCGACAGGTCTGATTAGTAGCCTAGTGCACTCACACAAACGCACAGTTTTTGAGAATTAATTGTTTTCTTTTCTTGCATGTCGAAAATGTTTCCGAGCCGCTCTGCAACTGATTCTGAGCCGCCTATGTTGTCTTCTTGCTTGCAGCTCACTGTTTGGATTTCAGAAGCTTCATGAAGATGGCGCCAGAACGAAGGCCCTGTTGATGAAGGTAGCATTTCTAACTGGATGTGTTTTTACAGTCAAGTAGCAACCTTTTTCCACCGGACTTTACTCCAACTACCATGCACAACAGTGAATTTGCTCTCAAAGTTGCAAGCCAGTCCGTATGCAAGTGGCCCACTTGCTAAGAAGACCAAGGCCAGCTAGCCGCAGCCCCTCTTTAGCCAGTCAGTTAGCTTGCTAGTTAGCTACTCTCATCCGATGAACCTGCACCTGCGGCTACATGGTGTCGCTAGCTATCTGAACTAGTTGCCAAAAAGCTATGGACCCCCTATTTATAGCAATTTTGGCAGCTTGTTAACGCAAACATATGTTGATGTTTATAAGGCAACCGCCCTTCCCTGTTAGCCGGTTAGCTAACATTATTCCATACAGCTTATCCTTGTGTACTTTCAATTGGACCACCAACAACACAACGTCGTCACGGTTTTGTGCAGCACATTTAAGGCTGGAAACATTACAATGTTATTACACAAGTTTTATGTCGTGGTTGGTTTTTTTCATTGCGATCTTTTTAGGTAATCTCACCTGACCTTAAAGACACAAGTATCCTTATCTGGCTACAACTGTTAGGTTGGTGGAAGTAACGCTCACACTGTAGCCTTCAGGGTGCACCAAATACAGCATACGTTATTTGGTAAGGTCAGCTAGTGCCCATATCATATGCACCGATATGCTGCCCTTTTCACACTTTGCTGTATTTGAGGCATTGCATTGCTTCACGAAACGCACTTCTGGACCTGTACTGGTCGTTTTCCGTTTGGGGTCCGTGTGCGAGTTGACAAACGTTACTAGTAACGTTAATGGCTGGCTGCCTGTCCAAGATGGCGGGACATGGCGGAGTGGCACCGATAGCTATGTAACCAATTTGATATGAACATTTTGCTCTGCACTGATCGTGTTTTTGCTAAAGTGTGTCTTAAGTTTCCCCCTCGACTCTTGGCTCTTTGTAAAGATATGTTCCACATGTCGACCTAGGTGGTGTCAGGATCCTTTGTTTACAGTTTTCATTTCCCCTGTGTGGGTCTGCATGTGCTCTCGGACTGCAAAGCTACGTGTTAAACAGCTATGGTCTACCTGCACGCTACGCACTGCTGTGTTATCATAAGAGCAACGCTGATTTATTGTGAATTTATCTTGAAACGTGGATGATGTAGAGATGGTGCTATTGACAGCACATGTTCGAGGGGCCATCCACGAATCTGCTCGCTAGGTGGTGTGGGATACCTAGGAAGTGTAACTACTCATTTAGCTGAAGCTGCACAGAGGCAGCAGAAAGCAATGGTGTACACTACTTGCTGGAGAATATGGAAATTGTGCAGTGTAATTAATGTATAAGGCTTTAATCATACTGTAGAGTTTTTATATTGCAGCAGCACCAGATTATTAACATGTTCACTTTTTCTGATGCAATAGATCAACACATTTACTCAGTTTTGAAGTCCTGTATCTGCCTTGTTTGGTAATAGTAGCATTAAAACTGCTCACTTATTCTCTTCAAACTACCCACCTGTCCCATTAAAAATACATTTTGTCACATAGTCTGTAGGTTTTAGTATCAGTAATGTACATTTTCATCCTCTTAAGCCACACCTTACTCCATGGTTCACGTTTGTTGCTGTACTGTTACAGTCCAATGGCCCTATGATTTCTGTGATGTAGAATATTGGGACATAAAGGAGGAACTTTGATACTGATATTATAATGAACTCTAAAATGCACAATATCCTGGAAAAAGATGGTAATGCATTGTACAAAAGTCAGGAAAAGGGAGAGTTGAAGACTTTGTGGCTTTATGCATGAAAGATATTCTGTTGCAGAACATGAAAAAACTACATCTGTTTCTGATCAAGCATGGTAAACAATAGACTCATGCAAAACCAAGAAATGCCAGACCCAAAACCAGTCCGGAAACACACATCTGATGGCACTGATTTCACAGCTTATTGCTCTTAAGAAGTTATTGTTATTTTGCTGTTAATTTAATTAGGTTGCCTTCTCCATGTGCCTGGCAGGGAGGGATATAATCCGTCTCTCTAGCCAAAAAAGATAGTGGAATACATTAATGTTTTTTGTTATTCATCCCTCCTGTGTGGATTCAACATAGCTTATCCTCTCATTGTTTCACCTTAAAAGCCCTTTTGCCTTCATGGTGACGGATGATGCCAAATGCTACTTGTTTAGAATCAGTGTTGGGGATCTCTGTCTTTTTTTTTTACAGTTTTCAGAAAATACTGTGTCTTTCTCCTGTTATTACGTTGCAAAATACCATACACACACTCACGCACACAGCATTTGCAAATACTGCTACATTAAAATGCGTTGATTCTTGTGAAATTTCCTCATTAAATGGTTGAAATTTATTCATCCACTTTGTACGGTGCCGCAGACTGATAGCAACGCCAATCAGGTACATTAGATAGCTAACAGGGCTGATGTCGTGTAAAAGAAATAAAAATTCTAAGTTTAAAATATTCAAATCTGATTTAAAAACCCTCATGAAAACTGGATGAACTCGTCATTACATCATTACGGGTTTGCCTATCAGGGGTAGGCAGCCCCAGGCCCCTCACAATTTAATTCTGATTCATAGAGCTTTGATGCAAAAATAATGACTATAGATGCATCTTAACTTTTTATTTATTTGTATGTATATTTCTAAGTTGTGGATTGAAACCAGCAGTTAATTTCCAAGCTTCCTACACGGGAACTCTTGCAGCTTTTCCAAACTTGGTGAGGCATGCTGACCATCATCTAGAGTAGGAAAATAAAGCACAGTGGATACGTTTTTAAGACAACCCCCTTTCAAAAAACCTGAACTATCGCTACAATTTTTTTGTGCTCTCCCCTGATAGTAGCTTATGAGAGCAAAAAGCCAGATTAACCAGTATGTGTCCTCAAACAATTAACCTCAACTACCACTGACTCAAATGTCATATGGTTTGTGTTTAAATTTGCACAAACTTATTAAAATGGTCGCTCTGCAGGAAAGGTCTCATTTTATCAAATTCTTTATTTGTTTTATGTAAAGATTTGATTTCTTCTGCAGCTGGATTTCTGCTCACCATTTCTTAGTTTAGACCAACTTCCCTGTCTGGCCCTTTGCAATGGCTGCGTCGCTGCACTGTTGCTATGTATACACGTAGATAACCGGGTTCACCATTTGTGACAGATCTAGGTCACTGTATCACCACCAATAAAAAGCCGACAATAATAACTTATAATAACCAGAAGGAAGATAAGCTTTGAACTCTTTTTTTCCATGTGTCTGCTTTTTTTTTTTTTATTGGTGATTATCTTCATGTCGGCCCTTTTTTCCTTTTATTCATTCTTTTTTTTCTGCATTGCATGGTGGCAAATTTTACTTCAAGAAGGGGATTTGAGTTTAAGTGTCATAATGGGCTGACAGGTGGTATGCATGTTCTCCCTGGGTTTGCATGGGTTTCCTTAAGGTCAGGAAGGCTTTTGCAAAAGTAGGGCCAAATGACTTCTGCAACGCATAAAACACAGATGGAGTAACAGGATTTGATAATGAAGGAGGAATCAGTTGTTCCTCCTACACACGCACGCACGCACAGTCATGTTGAAGAAGGGCCTCTGAGACGACTAAGTCATCCAAAAAAACAGAGGAACTGGACACTAACAGCTAAATTTAGAGCAGAGCGATTTTTAAATGACTCTATAACGTGAGGCACTTTGTTTTACAAAAAGATAAATGTATTTGCTTTATCAGAAAAAATAAAAAAAATGGAATTTGGAAAAAACAAATCTTTAAAAATGTAAAATGGATTTTGCAGGGCCCCACAAAGTGAATGCATAAACAGATCTGCTCTTGCATTGCCCTTGACTAAGGCACTGCCTGAGCTGTGGCTGACCTCTCTTTTGAAATAGTTAAGATAGGTCATCTGCAGTGGACAGTTTTTCTTTTCCTCACAGGCAAAGTTCAAGTGAATAATACTTGTTGCATACAACCATTTATGCAACAATAAATGGCAACTATTTAGCTCACTTGCACACACGCAGAATGGACATCTGTTTTTTATAGGCACTGTTCAAGTTGCCGGTAACTTTTTTCCCAAAAATGGTGACATTCTCATGTAAACAAACCACATAAAACACAATGAGCAAAAATCACTTCCAGCTAAAATGATGTCCATGTGTTGCATGTTAAGTTGATGCTATAATCATGTTGAAAAAAGTCTGCATATCACACAATAGGTCAATAATGAAATTATGTTGAAGTCATGTCCATATATGGTAAAAACAGACATAATGTAATTATACATGTAATTATGCGAAGGCTAGCCTCCTCTCTTGGAGGACACGTTGCCTGTTGCAGAGAACAGCCACTCAGATTATACGGAGGTGCCAGGGATGCATAAGTAGGATTTATAAACCTGACCAAGGTGGAATATCTGTCCTCATTAGACCTCCGTCAATGTAATGCTCTGTTCTCCTTGGCAAGTGGCATCCTCCAAGCATGCAAAGATTTTATTCCTCACCTGATTATTGAGATCCTCAGCTTCCAGCTCTCTGTTCTCCTCCTCATTGCTGGTTTCAAAGTCGAGGATTCAGTCAAGCAAAGAGGCAGCAGTTGCAGGCTCAGTGGTTGTAGTTACGTTGGAGGTGGCACTGGTTTGATCAGAAGCTGTGATGATGCTGCTCGTCCCTCTGCCCTCTTCAATCCAAGTGTCAGTGTTTGCACTTTGGTTTGCACTTTCAGGATTCAGACATGTCTTGGATACTTCAGTTTTTTAACCATGGGTCTGGGGCAGTGCAGAAAATCGCAGTGTTTTGGCCCATGGCTGAGAAAGAAGTCTACTTTAATACCTCTTTCTTAAGTGGAGGTACTGCAGAGATTGCTATTTATTTCCCCTTACTCACGAAGAGCACATTTAAAAGCTCAAAGGGCCATGGAAAGGTCTCCAGCCAGGCTTCACTGGTCCTGTTTTCAACCCAGGTACCTTGTTCCCGTCAGTGTGACAGAGGAGTCACATAGCGTTGTTGTCACAGGCCACTTTTATTCAATGAGTCAACTTATTATGTAGAACGTACTGTTCCACCTTGTGCTCATTTCCAGAACAAACCTGTGCCCAGGTGTGGCCTTTTGTTGTTGTTTCTCTCTTATCTAGTTGTAGGTTAGCTTGTTCTTTCAAAAGGTTCCACAGGACGTCTTGCAGGCCCATTAGCTTTTTTTTAAAATTAAGATTGGCTCCTTCAATGTAGAACTTGATCACAAGGTGCAAGTTATGGCCCCAGGAGCACATGGAGAACCAGATTGGTGATTACGTCATAAATCAATGATTGAAGGGATGATTGATTGTCTTTTTCCTATTCTGATATAAAGGCCACTAACTTAACTAATTAACTAACTGTTAAGTACCAGAACTAATGTGCAATAAAAATAATCTTGATCCTACTGTGCATTTACAGGCCTTTTAGTGGAAGGGCATGTCTGCAGGCTGAGCACTGTAAATAATTGCTCATATTTTTGGGGACTTCCTTGTCTCAGACACATGAAGGTAGCTGTAAGGTGATAACCTTTGACCTTAGTGTGTCTGAATCTTGATCCAGGCTGTAGGTTCTTATGAGAAGAAGAAGCACATGGCTGCTGGCACTTGTGCTGCCTAATTTTACGTCTGTTGGGGAGTTTGAGACCCTCTCTTTTGCAAGGCAGGTAAAGTGGGGTAAAACAGAGCCTGTAGTATCTATTGTTCCAGATTGCTGTATTGTTATTAATGTTAAATCTCCAGCAGTGGATTGAAGTTTCTCTTCTGCAACATTAGCTCAAGGAGAAGCCATCACTGTCCAAGATGGTGAGCAGGCACATGTGTGAATTGTGAGACAGTCTGAGCACCGAGTTATTTTCTTCCCCCTAGTGTTGGTTTAAGCCTGTACACATTTTCCTCAGCAGATATGCATCTTGACAGTGCGCTGGTAATTCTGTCACTCTGTCGAGTTAAATTGAGTTAAATTGTACATGTGCAGTACTCAAGTCTAACAGCTAGAGACAGCAGCGTCTACCCTGCTGAACAGTCAACCAATCATTACGCTGCATTTGTTTTCCTTTCTTACCCAACCATCAAACAGGGATGATGGTGATTGACAAACGCACAATGTCATTCCAAGAAACTTAAACATTGATTTCATCCCTCTCATCCCACCTGCCCGATCCTGCCTGCTGGTTGGGATGTTGAAAGTTTGAATATTGATAAATTAATGCAGACCTGGCAACCTTGTGAAAGTCTATAGGATTAATAATTTCAGCTTATTGTTTCAAAGTAGCTTGCTTTGCCCCAGACATTTATGTTGATATAGTAATGCTTTTGTCTGTGTGTGTCAGATTTATAAATATGAGTTTTCATACGACAGCCAAACCTGTAATTGCAGCCTGAGGAACAGATCGTGCAACAGCCGTATTTGAAGCATTGTAGTCCACCAAAAGCACATTGGTTTTGTTGGTACTGAGTAGTTGCACCATGTGATCAGGCTCTCCATCAGTCCCCTGTGCTCCTCTGTAAAAAATAAAAAAATAATAATGTCAATTAAATGTCAAGTTCATTTTAAAAAACTAGGGCCGGGACTTTAACACGTTAATTTCGATCAATTAATTATAAAGATCTAAACGCGATAAAGATTTTAACGCGATTAATTGTTTCCTTTCCAAGAGTCCTCATGCGGAACCTTCCTACTCAAGCGTTTCTGGTACGCCGGTAAATCAGACGCACACAAACACCCGCTAACATCATTGATGGAAGACAACGTCCTATTTGGCCAATTGGGGGCTAGTTTTTGCTATAAAAAACGTCCTGATGGGACAATGGAC
>JAQMCX010000041.1:8905208-8927880 GCA_029814765.1 Acanthurus leucopareius | reverse complement strand
GCGATTAATTTCGATTAATTAATTACAGACCCTATAATTAACGCGATTAAAAATTTTAATCGAGTCCCACCACTATAAAAAACAAAACAAAACACCCAATATCTTTGATCAGATTCCCCAAATGAGTTAACAGACCCAGGTTGTGTTGAGATAAGCTGAAGCATGACTTCTTGTTGCATGTTTCCAGCTGTGCAGATGCATGAGTTTGAACTCATTGTAGTGTACAACCGGCAGAAAAACAGTGTGGCATCGATTAAAGGACTTGATAAGCTCGGAGGTGTATGATTTTGTTGTCCTGCATTGTGTGTGTTTACCTCAGACTGCTAATGTTGCTGCCAGACTCTAAACTGAGAGCATTTGGCAGCAGTTATACTCCGACTTTAAAAAAATTGTTTGATTGCACCAGTTGTTGACTCCGCTTTGGCGCTTGGGTTGGCAAAAAAACACAGATTTGAAAAGCTCTGGATCTATTCTGCCATCTTTTCATCCACATTAGCAAACAGCAGTTTACAAAACATTGAGCTAGCAGCTTCTGGTTTGTGGCAAGCACTCACTGCTGTTTTTAACGTTTAAATGACAGACGTTCCCTCTGGTGGGTCATCAGCTGTTGCTAAATAATGATAACTTCATAGCAGGCAAAAAAAAAACATGGTCATTGTTAAATTATTGTGCACAGAAGAATTTTCTCTATGAGGACTGCAGACATAGCCACGACTTCACTGACTTTTTCTCAGGGAAGCTCAGTGCGGTGGTTTTTTACGTGGCCACTGGGACACACGTTGTGTGTGTGTGTGTGTGTGTGTGTGTGTGTAGTAAAATGTGAATCCTGCTCACAGACAGCAGCTCCTTTTGTATCTCTTTATCAGGGCAGAAAGATCTGTAATGGAAGTCCAGAAAAAAGGCCTTAAGCACAAGTCCTTATCTACAACAAACTTCATTCCAGTAAGTTAGTGTGGAGCTGATATTTATCTGCTGAAAAGAATGTGTGTCGACTTGGCCAGAATCAGAGAGCTTACGTCAGCCATGCTGTGACTTTCAAAAGTTCTGTGTGCCATTACTCTCAATGATTTTCTTTCTCTGGTTCCCCCCTCTAAGCCCCTAAATGTTTCTTGCTATTGCATAACACACTTGTAAACCAATCTGTTTTTGTCTTCCCCTCAGGCTGTTCGCTGCTATGATTCGCTCATCCTTAAGGCCGAGGGCAAAGTGGAGCCGGAGTTATTCTGCCAACTAGGCCACTTCAACCTCCTCTTGGAGGATTACCCGAAAGGTGAGTAACCTCTCCTCTCCGCCTGCACACAAGTGGTTTTGGAGAATCGTCTTGTCCTCAAGTATTTGTTCAGAGATGCTCAGTTAATTCCTCTGTTTACTTTTGATCTCGGGCTTGACGAACGCTTCAATTATAGTGCTTTTAAGGATCTTCCATTGACGGGAATTTACATTTCTTTCTGAGATGCCAACTCTTGACACATAATTATCCTCTACCCGAAAATAAATCCTTCATCCTTTCTGTATTTGCAAGGATTAAAGTTATTTTATCACTGTAATACATTTGTGCAGCTAGTTTTTCATTGATGCTTAGTAGGAGTATCTACAGATGTGCAGTCCACAGAAAAGCTGACTGCTCGGTTTCTCTTCCACTGTGGTGACACAGATAAACTCTCAGCTCCCGTCTCTTTTCAATTACAGCATTATCGGCATACCAGAGGTACTACAGTTTACAGTCAGACTACTGGAAGGTAAGACAAACACACACACACACACGTGCTTACATGCCCACTTTCTCATTCACCTATAATACTGTCGGGTTCTGTGAATTATGCAAACACGATTTCTTGCTTTCTTTCCCTCACGTTCGCTTGCTAATACACAGGAAGCTTGTATGTCCTCGGTTGGTTTAGGTGATATAGTGAGATGCGGTTTCAGGTTTCGGGTCAGATTCATTTTCAGAGTCAACGAGTGAAATTGACACTTTGCGGTGAGACTGATAGCTAGTTATTGGGTTTACTGATTACTGAACTGTGCCGAATTGCTGCAATATCATGCAAATATATACGGCTTTAGTCTGAAAAGACGAACGCGCGATCAGAGTTTAGATGACTTTGTAACTGGGGTAGTCTGCTTTTTTCTCTTCATTTTGTTACCCCTGCATAGGGAAACAAGTTTTTTAATTAATTATTGTGTTTGTCATAATGACGTTTCGCCTCTCTCCATCCCACCCAGAATGCTGCCTTTCTGTATGGCCTGGGAATGGTCTACTTCCACTATAATGCCTTTCAGTGGTGAGTATCTGCTAGCTGTCATTATTTCTTTTGTTGTAATTATGAGTATAAAAATATTCACTTCTTTAAAGCACTGTAACACTTGAACAATTCCACATTAATGCAGTGAAATTCTTAGTTTTTGGTTTCTTTTTCAATAATTTAAAAATTAAGGATTACATAATAAAAAAGCTTAAAAATTTCATATCTTTTTTTGGTTTAGATTAAGATGTGAAGATTAATATGTGACTCAAATCTGTATGACAAATATGAAGCTTGAGCCTTTTAGCCTAGCTTAGCATAAAGAAGAAGAGCTAGCCTTGCTTTCTACAAAGGTAATAAAATCCACCTACCAGCACCTCTAAAACTCTGATTAATACGTTACAAAGGTTCTTATTTGTTATATCTGTGCAAAATAAAAGTGAAAAAAAAGGCAACTTGCCGTTATCTATGGCTGAGCTCATGTGCCAGACCGGCTCTTGGCTGTTGCTTCATGAAATCTCTGGTTGTCTGCCAAGAAATAGTCCTGCAAATTGTAAAACCCCTTTAAAAAAAACCCACAATGAGCAAGTTTAACAGCTTTTTTTTCCTCTAATAACCGGTTCGGCTGTGTGTTTTATTGGAATGGGTGAACCAATCCTGTTTGTAATGCAGCTGAACGCACAAGGCAGCAGAGAGCGCACTGCTGAATGGACCAGCAGAGAGTACGGTCCATTCAAGATGGAGCCTCTCATCCACAGAAAAGCCTCTGTGAACGTGAGACCAGGATTACGCGGCTCAGTTATAGTCTGTATATGTTTATCTGTTTGTCGTTACCATCTGAGAAAAACGCTCGGAGCTGTCCTCCGCTGTTTCCATGGTAACGCCACAACCAGAGAGGACCCCGCTCTGACTGGATAACCAAAAAGAATCAGCCGGCTTAAAACCTCTGATAGATGATGAGCGTCAAGACGCGAGAATCAGCAAACGCAGCCATTGTTCTTGGTGGCTGCCGGCTCGCCTCAGGCAAATTGTTTTCAAAAGGGCAAATCCAGTATTTTGAAAAGACAGAGGAGACTCCACGTGCCTGCTGCTTCTCTCGAGTGCTGCATTTCAGGCACTGCAGTAAAATTAGAAACAAATAAAGCATCTATTGGGTCATTTTCTTCCCCTTTTTTGCCATTTAATTGTTAAGCAAGCACGGCAAAACAAGTTCCTAACAAATGGGGTACTTCCTCAGGTACCGAGGCAGGAACGTACTGTATTTAGTATTCAGTCTCTGTTTGTTTTCACACCTATATTTGGTTCTTTTGGCCAAAACTATTGAAAAAAGTTTGCTACTTAGTTGTAGTCCATTGTAGTCGATTCATTACATACAAACTGCTCAGGCTGTTCTAATTATACGGGGTTATATTCCCTCTGTCTGTTTTTAATACCGCCCTCCTCCTTCACCTCATCATATTTATCATATGTCCCCTCAGGGCGATCAAAGCATTCCAGGAGGTGCTGTACATTGACCCAGGGTTCTCCCGGGCCAAGGAGATCCACCTACGCCTTGGTCTCATGTTTAAGGTCAACACAGACTATGAGTCAAGCCTAAAGGTAAGTCCAGCCCGAAGCTTTAATGCTTAGTCCAGGGGTTAAAAGTCAGAAACAATTTGAGCTAAATGCTAATAATCTCTCATAAAATATGCAAATATATGAAAATGTACAAATAAAAAAAATGTTAAACATGGTATTTTTGCAGGATGGCTTCACAATAAAAGCATTTAATGTGCCTTTATGTCATTATCTATTCATTTTAAAGGTCATGCAGGACTTTTCAGTTATCTGTAAAAAGTTACAGCTTTTTTTTCTTGGGAGCATTTCACAACTTCTCCATTTTGTTGTCCTGACTTGTCTGATGATGGCCTCAAATTTGGATTAAGAACATATTTGCAAAAATCAACTGTCGATGAGATCAAACAGCAATTATATTGTCTTCTTGCTGTTTTTCAGTTGAGCGTGTGTCAGAAAGGCTTAGGCGGTAATCCCACTCTGTTGCATTTATGTTTTAACACAGCGACCTAACTGTTCGGGTTGCGTTTAATGTTCGTAAATTGGCTTCGTTCCGCTGTCTGCATGTGTGTCTCCTGCAGTTGCGTCACATTCACACTTATTCTGTTCGGCTGTGTTGTGCAAGAAAAGGCAGGAGACCACATAGTCTGCAGTCAGTGTAACACAGCACATTTGAAGTGTTCTTACATTCAAGCCTTTCTCTTTTTAATTGTTGTCAGCGAGCCTCATTAAGCTTGGCAGCTCTTATTATGAAAGTGTCGTAAAAATAATTAACCTTGATCCGCGTCTCAAACAAACTATTTCATGTCGGGTCTTTGGATTGGAGGCAATTGAACTTGGAGAGAAAAAGTCATTGAATTTCCTGTTTTAGAGGGTGTGAGGACGCTGTATTAAATGACTGAATGGCTCCTGGCAACCAGTGATAAATAAAGCAGTATTATGCACAGGGGATTTGCTGTTGCGCTCTAGAAATTGATTATTCTGTGTGTGCTTCTCTCTTCCCGTATCCTTTCACAGCATTTTCAGCTGGCTTTGATTGACTCCAACCCCTGCACTTTGTCCAAAGCTGAAAGTAAGCACCTTTCTTATTTATTTCACATTTGGATTTAGCTGTTTATGTAAATACAAAGTTATTTAGTTATGCTTTTGATACAAATTTATCTAAAAATTGCAATAATCTCCTACAGGTTCTTACTTAGCACTAAAAATGTTTGTGCAGTTACATTGTTGAACCTATATTTAATACATTTTTAATGATTTGAAGCAGAATTACTTCATTTATATGTATTTTTTTCTTTTTTTAATGCATCATATGCTACATCACATAAATTATTAAGATATAAATATGCAACAGGAGCCATTTTTTAGACTGCAACATTTCACAACAATTGATCCTGAAATGGAAAAGCTCCCCGCACGTGAAAAACAGCAGCGGGAGAACTGGAACATCTCGCTGTGTTCGCCGCCTTCAGTACAAAGTATTAGATTATGTTCAGGCTGGGTAGAGCACTAGCATTATTTGATATGCCGCTGCCATCTCATCTCTCCCGCGCCGGTACCTGTTACCTTGGCGACAGCAATATCCTTTTTTTTTTTTTTTCTTTTCCCAGCCGCCTCTCTGTTTGCCTTTGCCTCATTGTGTCCCCCTCATTCCTGTTCTCACTCACACACACACACACACACTCACACACACATAGCAAGGGCAGCCCGTCTTTCTTCCCCTCTCTCTCTCTCTCTCTCACTCTCTCTCTCACTCTCTCCCTCCTCTCTCTCTCCCTCTCCCTCCATCTGCTGAGAGTCACTCAGGCAGCTTAGATCAGAGACTGCAGCGCTCCAGACAAAGGAAGGTGCCGCCAGGAGCACAGCTACCTATCTGGTCTGTTACACTATGTGTAGACCGTCAACCTTGGGTTTCTGACACCTATTTATTGACAACGCAGCACTACTTTTTACAGACTTGAAAAGACTATAAGGAGGACTAACTCTCAAAAGGGGTGGGAAACCTTTCTGAAATGCTTAATAACCTATTTAACATGTTCCCTCTTTTCTCCTTTTACAGTTCAGTTCCACATTGCTCATTTGTATGAGATTCAGGTAAGTGCTTTTGCTCTTTTTGTTTACCTTGTGCTTCACTTGTGATTGCTCCCAAGGACACAAGACATTTGTTTGTCATTTGTCATTTGTAATTGTGGAGGAAAAAAAAAAAAAAACAAGTGCTGCGTGCTGGTTGAGTGTCCATTGTTGAGGCGATAGCTCATAACCAGGCCGGCGCTGTGTGATCACAGAGCATCTGGATGCCGGGGATAGCCCTGCTTTTTGTATTTTGAACCAGGTGCTGACAAAGCTGAGGAGGGAGCAGGGTTGCTTGAGTGGGTGGCATGCGGGAGGGGATAGGAGATTACTCTCAGCCGATCGACGGGGGTTGCCACGGAAACAAGAAAGTCTGTCTCCCCCTCTTTTGTATGCTGGTGGTCTCTCTCTCTCTCTTTCTCTCTCTCTCTCTCTTTATGTCGGTTTCAGTAGAGAAGTACAGTATCTCTTGCCAGCTCAAGGAGTAGTGGCGCTTCCCGATTAAGAGTGTGTGTGTGTGTGTGTGTGTCCTTTAGTCTGTGTCAGAACATAATGCTGCAGTGGAAGTCCAGGCTTATGTTGCATGCTGTTTTTCATCTGCATATCTTAGGATGCAGAAGTGTGACTAAATTTCACAGAGTGGGAAGGTTTTTTACTTTTGCGTTCCTGTTTTTGTAAAGCTTCACATTAGAGAGATGAACGATCAGAAAAGAGGAGACCTGGCAAAAGTTGTGTGTTTAAGCTGAATCATTGCTGCTCTAAACAACTTCAACATTTGCAATCTGTTTTTTTTTTCTTCTCTCTCCTCTTACCTTCCTCTCATTAATCCCCCTCATGGTCCACGTCCTCCTCCACTGCTCTCTTTGACCCTGTTTCATCCCTCACTGCTCCTCCGCTCCTCATATCCAGAAGAGATATCGAACTGCCAAGGAGGCCTACGAGAGCCTCCTGCAGACGGAGGATCTTCCTGCACAGGTGAAGGCCACTACCCTGCAGCAACTAGGTAAGAGTGTGCACACGCTTAGTTTAGTCAGAAACAGAAGCAAGAATGCAAAGCTAATTTAGGAATTAGAATACAAAACCTGCACAGTGTTATTTAATGGATTGAAAACAAGTATTTTCCTATTGTACCAATGCATTGTGCAGTTTGTACTATGACCTGCAGGCTTTATAGAATCATATAAATCAAACTTTAAGGGGAACTTCTCCTCCTAAAACTGAGAAAACACACCATAGTTTGATAAAAACAAATATACAATTGGTGCTAAATTTCTTTTAGTGTTTATATGCTTAAAAAATGTGACTTTCTGAGAGATGAAGTGAATTAAAAGTGAACCTGATGTTCTGCAGGCTGGATGCATCACACAGTGGAACAGCTCGGGGACAGAGCGAGCAGGGACAGCTATGCCATCCAGTGTCTGCAGAAATCTCTGGAGGCCGACCCTAACTCTGGACAGTCCTGGTACTTCCTTGGCAGGTATGTCGTACACACACACACACACACACACACACACACAGACAGAAGAAGAAGTGATTAAGCTTTGTTAGTCATCCAGAAGTGTATGAATCATATTTGGGAGTTTGTGAAATTCTCTTGAATGGTAAAACCACAAAGCTAATATTTTTTTTCTGAAGCAGATTTGGCAGCACAAAGAAATTTACCATGACACATTTGCAGTGCTTGTGAAATATAAACAAGTTAATTATGGTGATGAAATCGATACTCTGGTCCTGGAATTTCCACTGTGCTCTGGGGTAACTGTGGAAAGTTGACAGTCAACATGTTAACATGATCCTGCTCAGGTCTTTAACGCTCTAAATTACGTGTGGAAAACGACTTACTAGGCCTGAAAGTTTGGGATTTCGTGCGTTTTCTTACGTATTTCAGTCGACATTACAAATATGATGTATGTGTTTTTACTAAAAAAGAAAAGTCTGAAGACATAATGATAAATCCTGATGCCATGAGCCAATCTGCTGGTATCAGAATCAGATGGGCTTTTTAATTGACAAGGTGGTCTTGGGACACTTTTTCATCATCCTTGATCTATTCTTAATCCTCTCAGTCCACCAGCTGCCCATCATTCTTCTCTATGGCTCTGTTGTTTTCCTCAGCACATAATATTGTGAGCAAATATTGTCATTGCTCTTAACTATATTCAAGCTGTAGAGATGAGAGCTTGAATATTATGAAAGTAGTGCTTGAAAACGTACTTGAAAGTTATTGAATTTCTTTATGTTAAGACTGATTCAAATAATATTTATGAGACACATTTTATTTGTTTGAATGTTTCCATGTGTGTGGTACCACCCTGACAACCTGTGTCTCCTGCAGGTGCTACTCTAGTATTGGGAAGGTCCAGGACGCTTTCATCTCCTATCGGCAATCCATAGACAAATCAGAGGCCAGTGCAGATACCTGGTGCTCTATAGGGTAAGGCTCTCTTTGTTCAGGGAAGGTTCTTTCAGTTTTTAATGATGCAAGAAAGAAAAATGTAAATACAAGCTACTATTGCCACCTATAGGCTTCTTAATGGACCTTTTGAAGTGACCTATTCTTATATTTTTTCTTCTGCTTTACAAATCTGTCCATCCTGTTTTCAATTTTCAAATTTAACCCGTTGATTAAATCTCTTAATCTCTTTTCTTTTCATTTTCCTTTGTTTGAAAAACTACCTCGTTCATCTCTCTATAAAAAATCATCAATTCCTTCTCATTTTCACCCTTTTGCACCCATAATTATTCCCTCTAAATCTGCACCATTTTCCTTTTTTTCCTCTCACCTCTCAAATCGTCGCCTCCTCCCTCCTCAGGGTGTTGTACCAGCAGCAGAACCAGCCCATGGACGCTCTGCAGGCCTACATCTGCGCCGTGCAGCTGGACCACAGCCATGCCGCCGCCTGGATGGATCTGGGCACGCTGTATGAGTCCTGCAACCAGCCGCATGACGCCATCAAGTGCTACATCAACGCCACACGCAGCAAGGGCTGCACCAACACCACCGCGCTAGCACATCGCATCAAATGCCTGCAGGTGGGTGAAGAGAGAGATTCAAAGCAGACTGTTTGTACAAAGCTTCAGTTAAATAATCCCATATATGAAGAACATGTGACAGGAGTTCAAAGGCAGCTGTCCTCCAGCAGGTGTGGTGCACCTGCAGATAAGAACATTAAGCCTGCATCACAGCTCTCCTAAAATACTTTTTACATAGTTTCTTTACAGCAGTAGCTCTGACTTTGAATCCAACAAGATTCTTTGAGCCTGTAAAGCCCATGTTTTCAAAAACTTTGAGCAGAAACACCAGTCCAGATCAACAGAGGGCGTTGCACAGTGTAGGATTTGTTCTGCAGCTGGAAACAAACTTTTCAGGTTCCAAACCTATTTAATTTTTGTCAAAATGCTCCCAATAGTTTAGATTTAGCTGCACAAACTGGAACAAAACTGGCTCCATGTTGGTGGAAAAGGTCTGACAGCGTCCTTTCAAAGTTTACATAAATGTGTCAAGAGAAGAGCATTGATGGTTCTCGACGCCGCCCTGCCTGAAATGCTTTCAGACACACACTCAAAGCACTAATTGAAGCTTTTGTGCACCTGGCAATTCACTCATGCACAATGCTGTTGACTTTCAGTTTTTTAACAGAGCTCAAACTGGCGTATGACGGCTCGCTACTCGCACAAACAAAGGTTTCAAAAAACAGATATGCAGTTTTACAGCAGATATGCATTCATAAAAAACATGCCTTGGTCAGTTTAGGACCTTTGGAAGTGAAATAGATGTGTTATTTCTGCTCATGCTGACGAAGTAACAACCTGAATGGAACTCGAACATTAGCTAATAATTTAATTATCCTGATTAAGTAAATGTCAGTCAGGAAAATCCCCTTTCAATAGTTCAGGGAGCAGCGGATGGGGCTTCACACAGTTTTCCCTGTTCTACCTTCATCCCCTTCTCCTTTTCCTGGTCTTTGTTAACATCCCTGTGTAGCCAAAACCCTGTTGAATAACTATTTTCTTCCATAATGAAGTGATTAGAAAATCTTTTAGGTGCAAAGGAAAATTTCAAACCCACAAAATAAAATCTGAAGATCCATAATGGCACTAAAGTTTTGCCCGGGTTTATACCTCACATTTTCTAAGATCTTAACTGGTTGAAGAGTAGTTGTTCCTTACTGAAACCTTTTATTAACTTAAATATTTTTTATGGCATGCTGTCCAAATAAAGAGGAAAATTAAAGGCAGTTCCCCTATTTTAAGGATTATGTATCCTCTTGAGACGGACTGCTTCATGCTGAAGCTAACGCTAGCCAGCTACAGATTAAAACTACTGGGGTTCTTACAATCCCCACAATCTCATTGTTGATTTACTCATCTATGCTTTTGTCCAAGCAGTGTCATTTTTCCTTCACATATGCATGAAGGCATGTTACATTTCCACCAGTTATGTTAGCATAAATTCATGGCATTAAGACGAGCTCAGCGGCTTGTCTTAATGGAATTGTGACTGTGTTTGGGATTACTGTTGCCAAATGTCATTAAAGTGGTAATACCTCCTTGTGTGGTTGATGCTGTACATGACGTAGGTGTGTTAACCAGCCAAGACACAAGTTTGCATATTGCTGTCAGTTTCCAAGTCAGTTTCGAAGTTAGCTAGCTAGCACCTGTGTTATATCCTCTACCTATTTATCATTGCTGATCATTTCCTTGTTTTGAGGTCATCGTTTTTTTTTTTCTCAACAACAAAACCAAGCCTTGTGTTTTATTATTTTTTTTTTGTTTTTTCACGTCGTTTTCCATTCCCCTAGGCTCAGTTGAGTAACCCCCAGCTCAGTAGCCTACAGGGTAAAAGTAAAATGCTCCCTCTTATTGAGGAGGCATGGAGTCTACCAATCCCAGCTGAGCTAACCTCCAGGCAGGGAGGCCTGAGCAGTGCACCACAGCAGGTGAGAGACCCAGATAGAGCAACTTACACCTCCCGTCTCCCTCCCCCCCTCCCACACTCCCTCCCTCCTCCCCCTCCCTTTTGACTGAGTGCACACTCAGACACATAGGCACAATAATTCATGATCGCAATATGCACACAGACAGGCCAACACATGCGCATGCACTGTTTGTACATACTGATGGGTAACACTTGAGCTGAACTCCACCTTCCACACCGAGCGTGTGAACGCAGATGTCTAAAGAAGCCAACATCATCAGAAAGATGCACCCAGTGAATTTCACTCTAACTCTCCACTGGAGACCTTGACTTTGCAGTAAGCGCACTGTTGCTGCTGCTGCTGCTGCTGCACAGTAAGAGATTAAAGAACAAGTCACGCATTGTGCTCCATTTCAAATGCAATATGGCTGCTTTATGGCATCTGTTTTAAATGAGGAGGGGTGCCAAGTGTTACCTACCCCCCTGCACTCCCTTTCTTCTCCACAGCACAGTGGTCACTCGGCTTCACCCATCATGCTCAGTCCAAGTGAATCAAAAGCTAAATCAACCGAGCTCTTGTGCAGGCTTTTGTTAATTCTTTCCTATTTAATTTCTCCTTCTATCACTCCTGTTTTTAATCTGTTGTGCTATTCAGGGTTTTACCCCCTAATAGGTTATTTATAAATCCAATTTCAAGCGGCAAACTTGTTGAACCTGCACCACACTGCTGTTTGCTCTTAATCTGCTTTGCTTTAGACCGGGACAGATTGCCTTTCTGAAAAGATTAAAGTGCTTTAATTCTAAAATCATGAGGCTTTGTTTGAATTCTCACACCCACTGATGTTCGGCCTTTTGGGCTTTTGACCCTGCTCCAGTGTGATCGGTGAGGTCGTGCTGCTGTAGAGTATATCCAGGCATCCCATTGGCTCTGTCTATTTTCCTCCCCCCTTCGGTAGTTGACCTTAGATGCCCCACAGCTGCTCTAAAAAGCCCCAGCAACGCCCCCTAGTGTTTCATCACCACCTCACTCATTCATGCCCATCACACAGTAGATGCAAGCAGCTCTGTTGTGTCCATGTTTGTGTGTGATCATTGTTGCGTTATTGACTTTTAAAGCTTTGGAATATGATTTAATTGGCTTTGAACTGGTGAGTCAATTCACTCTATGGCCTTTCACAATGTGGATGTGTTCAGATCGATAGTTTTCAGTGGGTCAGATGTGACATTTTATCTTTAACATCATTATTAAATTACAAAACATCTGCAGAAAAAGTGAAGTATATATATATAATTTTAAAGTAGTACAGCATTTTTGATTCTCCGCTTGTTGTACAACAAAATAAAAATATAAAAATGGAATTGAAAATACTTGGTAGAAACAATTAAACTATGAGTTTTTAGTCTAAATTGCGGTGTCTATTTTGCAGCTTTTCATAAAACAGTGTAACAGAATAAGGACTTTATAAGTCTAGTAAACAATCACTTAAGGTCTCTTAAAATATATATTTCAAAGGCAGCTAATGTTACTGAGGTTAATTTGAACCCTACTTTGGGGCAGTCACATCTGGCTCATGCACAGAAGAAATGCCAAGAAGGTCATTGTGTGAAATGTGTGGTAAACTTTCGCTTTAAAGGTTGATTTTTTTTTGCTCTCGTGCCCTTGAACACCTGCTTTGTGTTGTGTACAAATGCAATAAGGAAAACGCTGATTTGCAGTGCAGGAGTCAGTATGACACGTCGAGCGCTGCAGGTGGGGATTAGAAGCACTTAGAGATGATTTTCCACCTGCATTCCTCTAAACAGGAAAACTGCCCCGGGGCAGTTGTTGCCCTATGAAGTAACACCTTCAGATACACGGGGATTTTTTTTTGTTTTTGCTCTACATGCCCTGCTTGTTTGTGAAAGCGCCGACACAGAATCACAGTGTTGCTCTCCTTTTCTCTCCTTTTCTGATTCTCCATCCCTTGCTTTGCTTTGCCCATTAACATCCTCCTCTTTCTGCGTTATATAAACATGCTTGATTGCTTCCCTACATGTTATTTTTCTTTTTCTCCTTCATTTGCCATTTTTGACACTTATTTCACCACACTCACATTTCTCTTTCTTTATTCTGCAACTTTTTATTTTTGTCCCTCCATTTACGTCTATGTTCTTTTCCTCCCTACGTTTCTTTTGCTTCCCCTCCGCCTGCGCTCCCCGCCACCCCCCTCCTCTCCAGGCTTGTAAGCCCAATCACAGTGCAGAGGGTGGGGGCTCAGGTCAGTCTCTGCCCCCTCATGTGGGCTCGCTGGGCCAAGCTGAGGACCAGTCCTGCCCAGCCAAGAGGAGGAGAGCCTCCAGCCCCTCCAAGGTAAAGACAAGAGTGACAACCTGATTAAACTACCAGCTCTCCTCTTATAGTGCAGCACATTTACACTCATGCGTTTTTAACTACACTGTGTACTCTTTATACCTCACAAATGATCTAAATTTCCAATTATCGTGTACTCTCAGGGTGATTCATGGGCCAGTAACTCTGCACAGCAGCCAGTTCCCAACTGGTATCTCTCCCCACAGAAATTACAGGTCAGTAATGTCCCTTATCTCCTATTTAACCTTATTTATGATCTCTGCTCTCAATGAACTCTGGGTTTTTGCTGCTGTCTGTCTCCAGCTGCTGGAACAGTTGCGGAGTAACCGGGCCAGCCTGAAGCCCCCACAGCTCCAGATGTTGGGGCAGCTGGAGGCTCAGTTCACCATGATGCAGCAGCACCAGCACCAGGTAAAAAACAAAACAACACCACCCATGGATGCTTGCACAACAAGATTATCTTAAATTATAACTTAAAACTTTAATAATTTAAGTAAATTGTGGTATAATAGAGAACAAGTATGCATGATGCATCAGAGATCACAAATCCAAACTCATTTGTCGAGGCTATTGTCGGCTTTAATCATGATGCTCATCTAAATAAACTCCCTAATCCGGAGTGTGTAAACAGTGCAGCAGCATTCAGACCTGATGTAAGCCGGCCCTTTCATGATGTGTGTAGTGGCACGTGTGCCTGTTAAACAGGTCTGATTTGGCTCGTAACACAATACAAGTTTCAACAGTGGCAGGTAAAAATATGAATGTCGGTTAAACCCGTGTGTGTGACTCACTCACCCAACTGGTTCTCAAACCAGATTCAAGCAAATGTAAAAAAAAGTGACTTGCGGTTAGCAATTTTCACGCTTTAAATACATTTCAATTGTGGTTTTGTCTCATGTTTTCCATTTATAGATGAGACAGAATTCCTCCGGAGGTCAGGTGCGCCCCTCCCTCCCCAACGGCCCCACCACTAACTCCCTCCCCTCCCCCAACCCAAGCCTCCACCCGATCCGGCCCCACCTGGGACCCCACAGGCCCCCGTGCCCGCCTCAGCCACTGGCCAACGGACCCGTGGGCCCTGGGACACACGGACACTCAGACTCCCTCCCTGTGGGTGGTAACAGTAGTAGTAATAATCAGTCAGGGCCCACGGCCACAGGACCCAACGGAGACGTGCCTTACCTGCAACCTGCCGGCAGCGGCGACGCAGCACTGCTACCTCACACCTGCACAAGCACGCAAACACAGGACGCCACGCCGCGCCAGGCCCTGCACCTAAACTCCTCTCAGGTAAGACATCGCTCACTGCCTGTGACAGACATCCTCCGTCCTCTGTCTGTCTGTCGCTCAGCTGAAAAATGGACTGTCAAAAGCCTCTGAGAGAAGAGGTTTAATTAAGAATCTCTGGATTCGCTCAGATGGAACTTAAAGATTAAAGTTTTCAGCAATTCTGTTACACATCTGTAACTAAAACATGTAAATACAGAGAAACGTTGGGCTCATTTTTTATCATTTCCTGTCTATAAAGTTACAGCATCTTTGTGAAAAAAAACAAGGATCATCATCATCATGTGTCGACCTCCATGACTTTAATCTGTCACTGTGTAACATTTGCCCCCTCTCGTCCTTCAGGGGCTTCAGAAGGGATCTGTTCCACATGCTACGGGCTCCAGTAATGAGGGGAACCTCTCTCACCCCCAGACCCCCAACTCCACCGCCCCCGTGCACCCCAACAATCAGGTTGGACATTCCACTAATGCCCCATCGCCACGGCAGCAAACCCACAACCACCTCCCATCCCCTCCCTCCCTGCCCCCCTCCTCTACCTCAGGTGGAGCAGCACCCGGTGCGTCCGCTACCAAAGATAGCAACACCGCAGACGCCCTCGTCACCGCAGACGCGACCCTCGGCAACGGGGGCTCCGAGAGCAAGATGCCATCTCCGCCGCCGTCAGCTGATGGCAAAACGGCGCAGGCTGACGGTCTGGCCAATCACGTAAACTCGGGGGATGGTGGCACGGTGGCAGAGGGTGGCGAGAAGCAGAGCCTTAGCGCAGACAATCCTAGACTATCTGCCCTGCTGGCAGGGGGGAAAGGCCAAGAGGAGGGTGAGGGACCGTCAGAAGGGACGGCGTCGACAGCATCCGCCATGCCCGAGTCCCACAAGAAAAACAACAACATCCACCCGGCCGTCCTGCCCTCCACCCCCCACGCGCAGGGCAGCTCAGCCGCCTCCTCACCCATCTCTGCCATGTCCACCGCCACACCCTCGCCCAAATCCTCAGAACACACACAGACAGGCGTCCAAAGTCCCGCCACCACCACATCCACCGCACCTGCTGTGAACGGCAACGGCAAAGGAGGCATCTCTGAGGACTCTCAAAGCCCACTGAAGGCTGAGCCCCCCATCGTCACCAGTCTCAAAGCTACGCCTCCACACGGACACGGCTCTTCCTCCTCATCGTCATCTTCGATATCCATCTACCCCAGCTCCACAGACGTGCTGAAGGCTTGCAGGTGAGACCAGAATCCCACATGGTAGCATTAGCATCAGCAAACTTGTTTAAATCCCTAATTTGTGTCATATTTTACACAGTTTGACTCCATATTTTTCCACACCCCCCCCCCTGCAGTGGCTCTACACCTTCTCAAAGGTCTTATGTTTTAATCAAAAGCCCCCATCAGAAACTGAAAAAGGCCTCTGCTGTGTATGAAATGCAAATGACAGCGAACCAACTGAGCTGTTGGGTTTGTTTTGGAGGATGTCTCCTCCCGGTGGAATTACAGAGTAACTACAGAACTAGAGGCAAATAATTATGTAACTGTAAACAACACCGAAGGCTACTGGGCAATCTTGTTGCCATGCAGATATTATCCAGCACATATTATTCAGTTGAATAGATGCCTCCATTTGGTTGCGCTTATTTTATATGGAAATGAATTTGATTTAAAAAAAAACGTGGCATCACACTCCGTATATGCATTGATTATTCATTTAAATGGCCTGCTATGAAGAGGCACTTGTGAATATAAAAGATTTGAGGCAGAGCAGCAAGTCCAGCTTTTACTGTTGTGTTATTCCTCTGTCTGATTGTTATTTCACGTCGTTTCCCTCTGTGCTGCGACCACTCAAACGTTTTTTTTGCATCGTGTACGTGCAGGAATCTTGGGAGGAACGGTCTCTCCAACAGCAGCATCCTCCTCGATAAGTGCCCCCCACCCCGGCTGCCCCCTCCACCCTCGCCAGCCCTACCCAAAGACAAGCTCAACCCTCCCACACCCAGCATCTATGTGAGTATATGTGACCCCAGGGGGCCGCAAGCCACTTTACAGCTCAAAAGTTTGGCAGCAGCTTGTTTAGAAAATTAATTTGCATCTTCTTCATTAAATTATTTTATATCTGATCACATGTTTTATGACATCAATTAACTTCCTCTTTTCTGTCTGTGGACCAGCTGGAGAACAAGAGGGATGCTTTCTTCCCCCCTCTGCACCAGTTCTGCACAAACCCCTCCAACCCCGTCACTGTCATCAGAGGACTGGCTGGAGCACTCAAACTGGGTAACTGCTTTTCCTTTGTAATATACTGGATTTCTTTTAATGTGTGTGTGTTTCATTAGTATATAAGTAACAGAGACATTAGTGCTTAAATGACCTCTTTGCTTCTCTCTGCAGACTTGGGTCTGTTCTCCACAAAGACGTTGGTCGAGGCCAACCCGGAGCACCTGGTGGAGGTCTGGACTCAGCTCTCTCAGCCCGCCGACGAGAACTGGGACCCGACCGGCACCAAGAAAATGTGGCGCTGCGAAAGCGCCCGCGCCCACACCACCATCGCCAAATACGCCCAGTATCAGGCTGCTTCCTTCCAGGAGTCCCTAAGGGTCAGTCATGCTTTAGCTGCGTCCTCAAGATTCAGTTTGCAAGTTTGCATCACTTCAGACAACTTTAAAGAAGTCTCAGGAGACAAAATAGGATTCATTAGTAGCATCATGCTTGCTAAGAGTTTGTCGTAATTGTTTTCAGGAGGAAAATGAGAAGAAGGCACTAAAGGAGCCCTCGGACGCGGAGCCAGCGTCTGCAGAGAGGTAAAAAAATGTTGTTTTGTATTTGATATTTGATATAATTTGATTCTTTTGCACTGTTTGAATGCTTCAGGCTGATATTTACCTCTTAATCTGCGTAATATAGTTTGGTTTCGCTGAATTGTTTCACCTTTTCTGTTTCTGCTTTGTCCTTTAGTTTTTGCTCAGCTTTTTGCATTTTTTACTATATTTTCACTGTGTGTAGTATTTTGAGGGTAGTGAAACATGGTGTGTTTGTCTTCAGTGCTGCACGTAAAAGACGAGGCCCATTAAAGCACATCAAGTTTGGAACCAACATCGACGTGTCGGACGAAAGGAAGTGAGTATGAATCCCGTCTCACGACCCCATCTGCCGTGTATTTAAACTGACCTTACAGTGACCACCCGTCTCACTCACTGTCCACCAGGTGGAAGCAGCAGCTCCAGGAGCTCAGTAAGCTGCCGGCCTTCGCTCGAGTCGTGTCAGCCGGCAACCTGCTCAGCCACGTGGGTCACACCATCCTGGGCATGAACACCGTTCAGCTCTACATGAAGGTTCCTGGAAGCAGAATAGCAGGTGAGCACACACAGCTTTCTTTTACAGATAAAATGATAAACTGAAGCTTAAATTTAATCCGAGTTGTGCATTAGTTCTGATGGTGTGAGTTTGTGCACTGAAGAGTTTCTGCATGTCACCTCAGGTCACCAGGAACATAATAACTTCTGTGCTGTCAACATCAACATCGGACCAGGAGACTGTGAGTGGTTTGCAGTGCCGGAGCCCTACTGGGGAGTGATGAGCAACTTCTGCGAAAAGTAAGCTGCATCAATCCAAAGTTTAATAAACATAAAATACAATTTACTTCCCTTTTTTCTTCCCCACGTACTTCATCTGTCCATAACCGTCTTCCCTCAATCTCCGCGCCCGTTACGACTCTACTTCCTCTTTCTCACCTCCAGGAACAACATCAACTTCCTGATGGGCTCGTGGTGGCCCAACCTGGAGGACCTGTACGAGGCCGACGTGCCCGTCTACCGGTTCATCCAGCGTCCAGGCGACCTGGTGTGGCTCAACACCGGCACCGTCCACTGGGTGCAGGCCATCGGCTGGTGCAACAACATCGCCTGGAACGTGGGACCTCTCACCGGTACGCTGGGGATTATGGGAAATGGCTTGTTAAATGCTAAAACACCTCTCCTCTCTTGGCACTGATTAAACCCTCAAAACACGCTCTTTTCATTCCAAAAATAAATGAAATTCTATTCTTAATTTAATCCTTTTACGCCTTGAAATGGCTTATTTGTAACTCTACACCTTTGCCTACATTTATAACGCAGGGATCAATGAATATGCAATATTCATTATTACTCATCTCCGTCTCTCTCCACCTTTCTGCCGCTCGCCTGCAGCTCGTTCATACCTGCTCACATTAACCTCGATTCATCAAACACGCGAAAGGCGTCAAAGCCCTGAAGACAAACTTCACCCACGTGCACTTGTCTTGTAATTGCTACTAGCGGCTCATGATGGGGACCTTTATCATGACCTATTTTTTGTCTAACAGCCTAAAGTCCTGTGAAGTTGTCTGTCAGAGTCATTACAGTTGAAACAGCAATCAAAGAAGCCAGCAGCTTCAAGTTGTTTAAGTTTGCTGTAACTTTTCTGCATCAACAGCCTCGAGTCATATAAACTATACTGTCTGCTTTCTGCATGGATCATCATGTAACTTGGGAGACTAATGTAAGCTAACATCATCTAGACAACGAATAAATATAGGAAAAATAAACTTACCAGCTCACCAACATGTTGGCTCATGAAGCACAAATGCAGACCCAAGATTTCCCTGTATTGGATTTTTAAATCCTTCATTAAAACAATAAGACTCAGCATTTTTCTTTCTGCATCTATGAAACCTAAAACAGAACAAATCTCTGCTATAATTTTGCAAATTGTCACACTTAGCTCAGAAAACACCAGATATGTAGCATGAAGACAAGCTTACACAATACTTTTATAGGTTTTTGTAATCGCATTTTTGTAATTCTTACTGTTTTCACTACTGATAACACATCTTTTAATATGTACATCTCTTAGATTTGTCTTCTTTACTACATAAGGCAACACAAATACATATACTAGAGTTTAGTTTATACATATACAAGAAAAGTATGAACAAAAGTCAACCAGAAATCATGACTTACACGTCTTACACGACTTTTACCTGATACTGTGACCTTTACTGTGATGTTTGAAATGCTTTTTAGCTGATTAGTGACCTTTTTATCTGATACCTGAGCTGATTGCAGTGAAATGTTGTTTCTCGACTAAAACAGGTGCATTACAGGCACATTTTTCAGTCGTCTTTATGATGGAACGTATGTGCTTCCATATGAACGAGTGCACCTGTTAACACTGTCCACATGACGGCCAATAAAACACGCACATTCCTCCTCCACGTCTGTCCGACGCGTGCAAACATCTCCTGGTTTCTTGTGTCCATGTCGAGTAACGTGCAGTATGTTTTTTTTCTTTACCGCCGCGTCTTTCAGCCCACCAGTACAAGCTGGCCGTGGAGCGTTACGAGTGGAATAAGCTCCAGAGCGTCAAGTCCATGGTTCCCATGGTGCACCTCTCCTGGAACATGGCACGCAACATCAAAGTGTCCGACCACAAGCTGTTCGAGATGATCAAGTGAGTCACTGGCAGCTCTCAGCAGTTTGTTTGCATCACGTTTGACCTTGTAGTCTCGATTCGTCTTCTTAAACCCGCCGCTGCGTCTTCTCGTCGCAGGTACTGCTTGCTGCGGACGTTGAAGCAGTGCCAGTGGGTGAAGGAAGCCTTGGCGTCAGCCGGCAAGGAAACGGTGCTGAGGCCGAGGACCAGGGACGAGCCGGCCCACTACTGCACCATCTGTGAGGTCAGTAAGCAGACAGGAACATTTCGGTAGCAGGGGTGTGAAATTTAACAGGATTTTTTTTTCATTTCTGGGTAAGCAGCTCACACTTATATCTAATTTTTTTTTTTTTAAATAAATTCTCGCCTTAAGTGCTCACATGCTGAATGACACTAAGCACGAACGTGTTGGATCAGAACGGGATGTATTTGTCCCTTTTTGTGTGTCTCTGCATGTTTGAGTCTAATATTTTCAGATTTATACAAATGTTTGGAGGGTCTGAGGGGGTTAAAACAAAAATATAAAAGATTTAATTATCCTGAAGAGACATTTTGGGTCCATATTTTCTGTTTATGTGATGTTAAAAAGGAAAAATAACCTGATTATTTAACTTACTGCTGTGATTTTTGTTAACCTTTAATCTAATATATCCACGTATAGTTGCAAACAGTTTAAAAGAACTAATACTCATGAAGCATATAGTTGATGTCAGTGGTTCATTTGTGCTAAAGTTTCACAGTTTGGCATTTGAGAGTCGTTTTGTAAGACCTGTGATCAGCAGGACCTTTGACGGTGAATTAAAGGCCGACTCAGTTTCGGTTTGAGCTAATTAATGGGTATGCTAATGGATTTTATGTGAATGCAGGGCTTTTTCTCTCTTTTTTTTTTTTTTTTTCCTGGTAGCAGAAATGTGCCCATATCCCATTAAATGTCTGCTGTCATTGTGTCCCAGCAGTTGTTCTGTTTTTCACTGTCTGTCGAGCAGCTCCACCATTTGTCTCTGAATGACATCATTGCTGCAGTCTCTGCTGTTCAGCCTCATTTTAAGCCACAAACCAAAGCTCGGAGAAATGTTATGAAGGAAATAACACGAGATGGAAGTTATTCAGTTTGTGCAAAACCCTTATAAATATTTTTATATGGAAATATAAAGGTATATGTGTGTGTACTTGGCAGGTGGAGGTGTTCAACTTGCTCTTTGTCCGGCGTGAGCTCCTGTCCAAGAAGCAGTACGTGGTCCACTGCCAGGACTGTGCCAGGAAAGGCAGTGCCACGCTGGACGACTTTGTGGTGCTGGAGCAGCACAGGATGGAGGACCTGATGCAGGTCTACGACCAGTTCACATTAGTAAGTCACCAGACGGAGAGAGAGACGGACTCTCGCCGCTTTGTTTCTCCCGTCAAACTGAAAGAAAATTGCAAAAAAAAACCTGTGTGAATGAACCAAAAAGTTATTGTTTTATCTGAAATCCTGATTAAAATGTTTGATGTGTTGAAAAAATACAACAGTTTGGGATTAATTTATGTAGTTAAGTATGAACCATAGAGTGCTGATAAGCTGGGGAGTTTTTATTCCATCAAAACAAAAACTAGTGATTGGCTGAAAAGCTGCTTTTTGACAATAAATGTGTAATATTTTTATTTGACGGTTAAAAAAACCTGCAGGCTTCCTATCACTGCTCTTAAATTGCCTCCCCCCCTTTAAAGACACCTCAAACATGGAGACGGTGACGTCGTGTAATAATGAAAGTTTATACGGTAACCAATGACGGGTGTGGTTACTCTTCACATGACATCACTCTGACTGAACCGGCTCAAAGATGAATGTTTGTTATAAATAGTTAATGTTTTGTGGGTCTGCGGTCGTCGTTTTGCAGCCGCAGACGTCTCACACGCTGCTGATCAGATATCTTGTGATATTTATGATATAAAAATACTTAAATCGACGCTGCTGCTTTTCCTGTCTGTGCTTACCTGCATGTTTACTGCAAAGACTTCAGGCTGTGACTTGACTAATCCCCCCCGTTACCGTCTTCCTCCTCAGGCCCCTCCTCTTCACTCATCTTCATCTTGACATTAGGCGACGCCTCTTTCTTCTTCTTCTGCTGAGGAGCCATGAAGCCAATTCACAGGAACTTGTATTGAGACAACAACAACAACAAAAAAAAGGAACAAACAAACAAACAAACAAACATCTACATACGCGGACCATTTCTGATATTCAGGAAAGCCAAGGCCGTCTCCCCACCCTCACCACATGGCTGGTCTCCATAGCGACGGCTGGAGGCTGAGGCGGCCGAGTGTGTCTGTCTATGCAACCTGTTTGAAGTGCTGGAGCCCTGCCCTTCCAGGGGGGGGCGCCACCGAGCTCGCTAACAGGACTTCTTTCTCTCTCTCTCTCTCTTCTTCCCCCCCCTCCGACACCCTCCTCCCCCCTCCCACCAGCCCCCTCTAGTGACACTGGTTCCGCCCTGTTTTATTGGAGGACTTAATCAAAAACGGTTGGGAACAAAGGGGGGGGGGGGACACGGGGGGAGGATTGGGATTCTTAATGCGTGATAAAAATGTTTTGTAGATACTTGTTAACTGTCACAACTGGCAACACCACCCGTAAAAAGACTACTGACTTGAGAACATTTCTCTCTCTGCTCTTTTTCTCTCCTTTTTTTGTTTTTTTTCTTTTTTTCTATTCTGGAAACAGGATGAAATGTTGGCTTTGATTTCTAGGGGGGGGGGTGGGGGGGGGGGGGGGGTGGGGGGGGGGGGGGGGGGGGGGGGGGGGGGGGGGGGGGGGGGGGGGGGG
>JAQMCX010000041.1:8885397-8901393 GCA_029814765.1 Acanthurus leucopareius | reverse complement strand
TGCCTCTCCCCTTATCCCCTCCCACCCCCCCCCCCCCCCCCCCCCCCCCCTCTCCCCCCCCCCCCCCCACCCCCGGCCCCCCCCCCCCCCCCCCCCCCCCCCCCCCCCCCCCCCACGCCTGCTTTGGCGTTTCTGCCTTTGTGAGAAGCAGACAGGTGGCCATGACTGCTAATTTTAACCGGGCCGATTGTCTGCCTGCGTTTCCCACAGCTATGTATAGACTCCTGCAATAAACCAAGTAGGTCAGTGTGTGAGGCTCACACACACACACACACACACACACATGTGCACACACACACACACATGCACACACATGCACACATACACACACCAGGCCCTGACCTCTAAAAATGTCTGACTCGTCCATTCATCCAACCCTGCCTCTGCTGCAAATGATCCTCCCTTATTGGCCGTCGTCCTCAGCCAATGGCAGAGCTTCCTGCTGCCCATTCATAAAAGCCAGGATCATTGAGAATAATGCAGCATTAAGGCACGTGCCGAGAGGAGGGCTAAACCCACTTTTTATTTGGCTTCACACACGCTGATATTAATTCATAGTGAACTTATGTGACATAAATATGGATTAAAGGAAAAGAACAAACTGCTGCTTTTGAGTTTATTGCTGAAATTTGAGCACACTGGTGGTTTAATGTAAACAGAAGCTGTAGCATTTTTCGTTTACTGTCAGTTTTTGCCTGAAGCTGCAAAAGGCAAATACTTAACTGAGCAGTTTGATGTCTGAAATGTCTAAATCAGTGGAATTTAAAGCGAAATTCAATCTTTTATTTGCAGTGTTTTGAACATACGCTGCTTCAGTCTGATACTTAAACGCAACATTCCTGTGTTAAACCGATTGTCACTCACGCTGATAATCTTCCCCTTTTTTTTTGCTTCGTCAGCCTATCACCCTCTTTTTGCTTCTACCACAAGTTTGACTTAAAGGTGCGAACACAAACTCCTTAAATCCACCTCAGTGTTGCTCCGCCCCTCTGTAACAACCCCCCCTCCACCCCCCACCCCCTGCTGAGTTCCTGACCCGTTGAGTTTGGCGTTTTCTATATTGAAACGTGTGACTGTGTCAAAGTGACTCCTTTATATGGAGGCTAATGTGTGACATCCAGAGTGCAGACTAATAACTGAGAGGAAAAGAGGAAAAGATTGAAGCTGGGGGGGTGCAGGGGGGGGGGCGTTTAGTCATTCATGCAGGCTGAATAGATTCTTTTATAATAACTTGATGAAATGTTCCCATTGAACAAATATTCCTCCCACTGATCATTAATGGTAACTTCACTGTTCCAGCTGTTCTGGCAGAATGAAGAACTCAGAGGGATAAAAAATACTTTTTTTTCCCAAATTTGAAGAGTTTTGTGATAAAGTTTTATAACTATAACTAAATAGAGAATGTTTAATGTAGAAAAAAGTGCATATAAATTCATTTTTTATGAGTGAAATTCTTTATTTAGCTCATCTGCTTCATCAGGTTTGTAAGTAGATTAGAATTGATTGACAGCGATCAAACAAACCACACAATAGGTTGATTTAAATGTCACTAATTCTGATTGATTATTTGATTTTATACAAATACAAACTGTGTGTTCAGGAATCCATCTATTATAAAATGAAGTAAAAAAAACAGTGAAGCCTCAGGATATGAACAGGAAACATGACTGCATGTATTTTAAAGCTCCAGTGTGTAAGATTTAGGGTCATTTATTGGCAGAATATGGCAGAAATTTAATATAAATTTTATGTAATCATCAGAAATATATATTAATTAAAGTAATCACCTAAAATTAAGAATAATTGTGTTTTGTTGAACTTTAAAAAGCATTAATGAACGGCAAAAACACATTTTTTGGTGAATTTTACAGCCACCGCAGGCTCTTCTACATGCTCTGACGAGAGGGTTGAGTGGGGGGAAATCCAGCTGGTTGCAATCTGCAACCTCACCACTAGATGTCACTAAATCCCACACACTTGGACCTTTAAGTACTCGCTGCATGCAAACTCTTTCTCTGCTGTTGCTATTACTCTTCTCACCTGCTGTTATCAAAAGGCATTTTGGGAAACGCAGAAAATGATGAGTCAAATAAACTTTCTTATCCACCTCGAATGCACGTTAAGTCCCAAATTGATTAGAAATTATCTTAAAATAAATGTATTCTTTCTCTCTTAAGAATCACCAAAGAGAAAAGTCTTAATTTCTTTGTACTTTAATATTTTGGGATGAATGTTGATGGCACAGCTGCAGGATAAAACCCGTCGGCTCAACAATGTGCCGTTGCCTCAGTTGAATGATGTGATGCGAGGCATGTTTGCGATGGGCTATCTGGGATAACAAAAAAGACGTACTACCTATTGCTATGGAAACGGAGAGTAATTAGCACAGAGTGCTGTTCAGAGAAAAGGAGAGAGTGAGAGGGAACATGATTTTGTGTGTGTGGGATGTTGGCCTGCTTTCAAGAGATGAGCAATGGGAGGAGGAGGAGGAGGAGGAGGAAGAGGAGGTGAAGTAACGGCGGCCTCCGTGCAGATTTCAGGTACGGTTGCACACCGGTTGAGACCATATTTTCTCGTCTTTCCTGACATGATTTTCGCTTGTGAATATGATTGAGATGTTCGCACTTGTGCTGGAGGAAAAAGGCGGACAGATTTGCTCGCTGCTGCTCTGCTCGGCCCCCCCATAAAGCCTCGCTGCATGTTTAAACAGGGACTGTAACTGGAAAGCTGGGTTCAGCTGTTCATCTGGCTCACGCTGCTACAGTCCCTCTTGTACTACGGATGTGTCCGTCCATCTGTTGGTCATGTGACATTAGTTTCACTGATTTGATTTTTCAGACGAGAGCTGGACGCAGGAAACAGCTTCACAATGTGTTCGAGCGTCTGAACGAAGACTGTTTTCCTGAACATGACAATTTTTAATGTCATCTTGTGCAAGAAGGTTTTTTTTTTAAAAAAAGGAATGTGATGAAAAAAAGGATCATTTAAAGTGTAAAACAAAAGCCAGTCGGTTAGAAACTCTTCAGTTCTATCTTCAAGGCTTTTCATGACGTTAAAGTTATTATGTTTCGTTATAAAAAAGCAGCACTTCTATTAAAATTAAAGCTTTAAAGTGTTTGGAAAAAAAGCAGCTGGAACAATTCAGATAAAACTTGGAGCAGTGATGCATCTCGTCACTGATTGGCCCGCGACTTGCTTGCATCATTCATGGAGGATAATTTGCGTATTTGTATAATTTTCACTCCTGAAAACTGACTCAATGTGATGCTGTTCGCCGCAAATGTTGGTTTTAACAGCACAGCAGCCGCGAGCTGCCGGCTGAAGCCGAAGCCGAAGCTTTTAGGTTCAGCGCCTCCATGAAGGGCCTCCAGGTTTCTGACGCCTGTGAGTGAACTTTGCTCCAGGTATCACCCCCCTCTACTCCTCCTCATACGGCTTCTCCGCTCCCTGCATGAGTCAACAACAAAAATCTAATGCAGAAATAATCTTTAATTAGACAATGCTCGGTGCATTTTCACACGGCACAGACACACTCACTCAAAAACGCCCACACAGCTGGCACACTATTTGCCGCTGTTCTTCAAGCATCGAATGGCTCCTGAATCACTCTCTTCTCTGCAACGGCTAATGGCAGCCAGGAGCCCACAGGCGCGTATATGCTAAGAACAATTATGCAGATGCGTGCTAAAACCACTTTGGTGGTATAATCCAACAATCAGTCCATTATAGTAATTGTCATTAGCGAGTGGGCGATTATGGTTTTTCGACAGAGACGCTGAAGAACAGGCAGGGCTCCGCTGGTTTTATGCAAATCTGGCAGGCCCCATTTAATATGTCAGATGTAATGCGGCTGAATTTCTGAAGTTAACGTCAAAATAGGTAGATTGTGTGCGGGCGTGTGACCACCTGAGGCTTTACAGGTGCAGGTTTTTAAAAGGACTGTACACACAAAGCGGGTGGGAGTGTTATGCAAGCTTTTGTACTTCTGGTCTGAAATTTGTGGAAAGCAGAAAAAGACCTTTAACTTTATCAAAATCCAGATTTATGTTTCATATCATGCTTTTCTTACATAATTTGCTGCTTAATAATGCTAAAAAATGTCTGTTATGGATCTTATAAGCGTAAATGCAGAATTGTACATTTGTTACATGCTTTATTAAGTCAATATATGAGTTTTAAAAGCAGTGAAAGTGGATCTTTACAGTGAGCAAAGACATTAATATGAACATTATCACTAAAGAATGTGCCATTTTTTCATAGTTTGCAGTCACATTCGCTTTATTGCTTTAAAGAGCAACATTCAGGTGAAATAAAGAACAAATAAAGAGCTCAGGATCGAATAAAAATGTGTTTATAGCTACTTAATTTTTAATAAAACAGCTTTCAGTTTTTAAATTTGATTAAATTAGTCATCAAATCTGTCAGTAAAGTCTTTTTTCCTGCTGGTAGTTGTAGTTTTCCAGTGATTTCTATCTGTCTCAGTCAGTGCTGAGGTCAACTGACCGCTTGGTCCGGTCGTAACGCGTCAGCTGGGAGCGTCTGAGTGTCATGTGAGGAGGCAACATGTCAGCAGCTCCAATAATGTGGTTAACTTAAAGAGGAAGGCGAGGAATGTATCCTAAACTCAACCCCAGCTCTCCTCCTCCTCCTCCTCCTCCTCCTCCTCCCCTTCAGTCATGGGTTCTCCGCTGGGTAATCGCATACCAAAAACACAAGAATTTCCCCCTCTCTCCACTCCAGGCGGGGGCTCCCCCTCCTCTACAGCGCCAAGCTGGCCGGAGTTCACCAGGAACAAACCGGAAGCCACGCGGGTTTTTGCATTAAACCAAAAGCATCCACAATATGTCTCTGGAATTTCAGAGGATGAGTTATTCTTAAAGGTAAAACGAGAAAAAACTGAGCGTGTATTAAATGAGATGAGATTAAATAACGATAGATTCCTGAATTAAATATTATTCCTGCTGGTAAATTAAGATCAGCCTTAAACTTTTAGGCTTTTAAATTCCAACAGGAGCTAAAATGAATAATAATTAACATAAATAGTATTAAGTTTAAGTCTCATTTATCAAATATTTATCAGAGTTGAAATTTTATCTCTAGAAATAAGCTGGTGTAGACATATTAATAACTGATCAACATTAAAAAAATGATCAGCATAAGATTTTTTAAAGGAAAAAATACCATTTTTAACTTAAAAATTTAGTACAGAAGATTTAATTTGAATCATTGGATTTTCAATTATGAACTGACAACAAAAATGTCACTTTTCACTCTTTCACATTATTCGGGGAAACTATTTCATTTGCTTGCGTCACTGTTGCATGTCTGTCGACCCTTACTGTGAAATGCATAACCGGAAGTGTACGTTTTCGTGCCGCTCGCTTGCCGCTGATGGCAGCGGTTCAGAGAGCGGCTTTCAGAGCGGTTCCCAAACTGCTCTTAATGTGAAAAATACAGAGAAAACGCCGGGCGCATTCCTGAGACCCAGAAACATCTATGCCCGACCGTGACAGACGGAGCCTGTGTGTGCTCGCGTACAGGCGCACGCATGTGTGTGCGTGCGCGCAAACAGCGCGTCTCTGCGGGGGTGGAGAGCTTGGAGACCACACACTTTGCGCATTGCCCCCCCCCCCCCTCTCACACACACACACACACACACACACACACACGGGACCAAGCAGCACACTTGGCCCTCAAAGTAACGAAACATTTAAGTTGGGAAAAAGAAAAACACACGTGATTGTTCAGAAACACCGCAAATGAGACTTTTGGGTCAAAACGCGACAGTTTGGTGCGTGAAAAGCCTTTTTTTTAACCAAGCGCAGAGTGAAATGTGCTGCCTGGACAAGCCCCGCATGGCCAAAGCAAAGTATAACTGAGATGATGAGATGGACTTTGACCATAACGAAAGTGAGCGTTTCGTTATGACACTAATGTCTGATAAAACTATCAATACCGAACTGTTTCCACGTTTTTTCGGTTCGATCACACGCCGCGTTGCGCAATCTACATGGATCGGCTGTGATCGGCGGAACGGTGCCGACGAACGAGAGAAAAGTCTGTTAAACTTTCCTTTTTCACCGACGCGGACAACAACAACAACGACGCACCGAGGCTGGAGAAAGTTGTCTCACTCCGTCGGGAGATAAAGTGCCGTAAGAAAAACGGACTCCACTTACCGTGGCTGCGTCTGCTGGCCGCATGTCCCCATGAGAGTGTTGTGCGTTTCTCTGTGTGTGTGTGAATGTGTGTGAGTGTGTGTGTGTGTGTGTGTGAGCAGAGGACGCATACCGATACTAGAGGTCGGAAGCGCAGCGCGACACGTCAACGCGTGTTGCCTCCGTATCATGAGGGGGGATTCTTCAGCTGCTGCCTGGTTCTCAGTGGTGCACAAACTGGGGGTCCGGGGACTTCGAGGGGTGGAGGAGGTGGGGGGGAGGTGGAGGGAGGTGGGAGAGGAGGAGGAGGAGGGGGGGGGAGCAGAGTGAGTGGTGTAACAAGTGATGTAGAGGAGCTCGGAGGCATGTTGCGTGAAAATCCCTGTCAATTTACTGAAGCGAGCGCAACAAATTCCTGCATCTAATTGGCTCATTTATGGCTGAACGAACTAAACTGTAATAAATGTTATTATTAAAGAAAATTAAGTTTATAAAAGGGCAAATATTGTATATTATATGTAGTATTTTTGAACGTATTACTTCAAATACATTTTGCGCGTGATGTTTGGTCTCTGAAATAACTTTAAAACACATCTGAACAGCCTTCATGTGTTTCTATCGTTTTTTAAGATGCATGAACATGAGCTGAATCTCATTTTAAGCCTCGTTTCTGATTGGCGCATTCTACTATTTGTAATTGCGTCTTTATTGGCCGTTTTACAGCAGCTCAGCCAATCAGTTTTAAGCAGCAGAAATACACGTTTTCTGGATATTTTCACCATTGTTTCTTAAATACATGTATGCAAATTCTCTTTATTTTTTTTCATGGGCGAATTCTCTAATAAATATGGTAATGAGTAATGAATTTAGAAAAACTCAGGTGTGGTTTTGAATGATGATCAGTGAGGGTCATCTGATGGCTCAGTGCTTCACCTCCCTTGTTTTTAGACTCACTGCATCACCACCGACTGCAGCTGAAGCTTTTATTCTATCCAACATTAAATGCTGCTGTGAACAGAAATGTTCTTATTGAATCAGAGGAGACACATTTCTTCTGATTGAACTTGAGATTAAAGAACTTCAGCAACACTACGGTGGTTTCTTTTGTACAGTATGAAGGTTGTTTTTTTTAAAAAATATTTGCCTGCAGCAGAAGCAGGATGCATAATGTCCCATATGGTGATTTATTTTGGATGTGTTGATGCGATGGAACAATGCGAAGCAGCAGTCAGGCTGTCAATCCCTCCTTCTACATCACTTCATCTGACATTTAATAGAAAAGACCATAATCATGCACAAACACACACACACACACACAAAAAGAAGCTACATCTGAAGGGGGGAAATATCACTCTTCTCTTCCTCACAGGCGACAACTTGAAAACACAAGCGAGAGTCTATGCATGTGTGTGTATGTGTGTGTGTGTGGATTTTTTTCCCACCCTAACACCTTCTCAAACACACACACATACACTAACACATGCACACAGTCTGAATGAATCCTGCAGCAGCAGCAGCAGCGGCGGCGGCGGCAGCCCCGGAGCACGCTGCTGTTTTTAATTGAACAGATAACAGACTGAATGTTTCTTTCTTTTCTTTTTTCTTTTTTTTTTGTCTGCAGTGGAAGGAAGCCCGGTAGATTTGTTCTCCTCCTGCCGCCGCCGCCGCCGCTGCTGCCTGCTGCACTCTGGAGACAAACGCCTGGCATCCCTCTCTCTCTGCAGTGGCTTTACACCGAAGCACAGGCAAGCACGAGACACACACACACACACACACCACACTAACACACACACTGACACACACACAGGCATACAAATAGGGCTGATGTGTACATACATGGCATGTAGAAACACAGAAACATCAAGTGCTTACCAGCAGGCTTCCTCCAGACTGTTAAAACCCAGGGCAACCCCAGACGCCGTGATCTGCCTCTTTATTTCTCCCCTCGCCCTCGTCTCTATCTCTACCTCCTCACACACTTTGCTCATATCTGTCTTTCTTTCACTCCCTCTCTCTCTCTCTCTCTCTCTCTCTCTCTTCCTCTGTGTCTCTCTGTCTCTCCTGCATCCCCAGCATCCTCTTCTCCATCCCTCTCTCTGCTCTCCACCAGTCTCTACACTGATCTTTTAAGTCTACCAACCTCTCCACTGATCAATGGACAGCCGGCGAAAGCAAGCGCTGCTGCCTCCACCTCCCCCAGCTTTCTGTGTGTGTGTGTGTGTGTGTGTGTGTGAGAGAGTGTGTGTGTGTGTGTGTGTGTGCTTCACAGTGAGGAGAGGAGGCTTCCAACCCACACACCACTCTCCAGAGCTCTCAGCCTCCACAGTACCTCATCAGTTGACCACTCCACACCCCTACGCATCAATTGTGTGCATGTGTGTGCACGCCTACACACACACACACACACACTCACATACACACACTAACAGTAGGGCCATTAAAAGCAAAGCCCACATTTCAGTGTCACCTGAAGTTAATTTTTTTTCTTTTTTTTTGAGGCACGTCTTAAGAAGGGCAGCAAAGTGTCCTCAGCAAAGAGCTCTGAACACCTGTGACTCATCTTGATTCTCGCTGAGGAGCTTGTAATTACAGTAGTTATATCCATTATATGCATAAGCAGGTGGCGGCTACAGGCCATCCGGCAACTTTGGAGAGCAGTTTATCTTGTTGCGATGCCATCAGTGTGACAGATTAGGACTGAATTACTCGTTTTTTCTGCATGAAACAATGACAAGATGGACAAAAATGCACCTTCTTGATGAGTTTTTAGAGATTAGAGATGAAACAGAGATGAGAAAAAACAGGATTGAAACAGAATTACATTCAGCAGCTCGAGCTAATTTTGAATTACAAGAATCTAAGCAACCTGCACTGCAACAGGATTATAAATAGGGATCTAAATTCATCCTGATCTGCCTGCTGTGTGAGGCGGAGAAGCCATCAGATGAGAATAAATGCAGGCGATTCGACGGTGGCATCACGAGGGGTTAAATTTAATAACAGCAAAAGAAATTACCGGTTTGAGATCCCAGAGCGCTGCGCATCCACCGAATGTCAGCAGGCTAAAAAGAAACAGAATTTCAGCTCTAAAATGCTAAAGAAGGGTAAAAAAAATATCATTTCTGTTTAAACAAATAATACAACTGGGTTTAAGGACAAGAAATATTGTTTGCTTCACGCAGCAGCAAAAAAAAATCTGAGAAGTGGGAAGTGAGCGGTGATTGGCACCGAGGCTGAACAGGAAGGGAACTGATTGACAGCTGACGGATGCCAGGTATAATAGCTAGGTTTTGCTTCTGCCTCCTTCATTGCTTAGCAACATAGACGGAGGTAAAAATTAAAAGAAAAAAGAGCCCAGAGCTACTTTTATTCAAACTACAGTCGCATCAGAATCTACCTGTGCAAAAAAAAATGGTCACAGAAAACATTCGGAAACCAACAGAATGACGTTAAAGGATGTTTTAAAAAATGAGTGTTGCCATGAGCATCATCTTCAAAAACTGCAGCTGAGAAAAGACAAAGTATCCTGACACTCAAGTCTTAAATCACAACCCTCTGCTACAAAATTAACTAAATTTATGACCTTTTAATGTCATATATGCATTAAATGTTCACTTTTTTGAAATTCAGACACTATGACATGCTCACAGGAAGCACAGGACCCTGAACAGTTTGTGTCCAACATGTTGTTGCATCTCTGCTGTTGACACACTTGTTGCTTTAATGGAAAAATTGATTTTGGTCAAAAAACTGAAAAACTCTATGTTTCTCATCTCACGCTTCAGGTCAGCATTGACTTTTTCAGCAGCCATGATCCATCCACAACCCCTCATGATGAAAGCCTTTAAATTTTGTTTCATATTAGACAAACATGAAGCGGCAAAAACTGCAGTTCCTCCAGCGACCACTTGAGGCAGCACCATTTTAAATTCACACTTTAACAGCAGAAATAAAAATGTGTACAGTCTGGTGTAAACATTTGTTTGGTCTCTATAGATAATCTCATTGTTAATAACAACTGTAGGTGATTAATTTTAATAAAAACTCATTTAAATCACACTGAAGCCTGAAGTTATTTAAGAGAACGGATGCTTTAAGTGACAGCAGCTGCTGCTATAAAGGCATTTCTGGCTCCAAAACACCAAGATGGCAACAACAGAAGGGGCAAACCAAGACTTTTTAAAACATGAATACATTAAGTCACACCTTTCTGCTCTGATCTGGAGCCGTTTAGCAGCAGGAAAAGAGCTGAAAGTTTAATTTTTAACTTTTATGTGACAATAGACGTTTAAAACTCAACGGAAGCTGTGATGTAAAATAATGACATTAAGTGCAGCCTTACTGTCCATGAATTAAACCTAATTTTCTCTACCTTTTATTGCCATTAAATGTATTTATACTCATCAGTTAGCAGTTTGAAATGTCAGTCGAGATGCTAACGGATCCAAATGACGTGCACACGCACAAATAACCATAATTGTGTTGGTTTATATAAATGTAGCTGCAGGAAGACCTTAAACTTTCATTATGCAACCTAAACACATGCATACGTTGCTATTTCAGACTGTCAGTAAACGTGTCATTTTAAAGGGAAATGTGGGATTTTTCTTTCTTTAAACACTCCCTCAGCATTACCATCAGTAGCCACAGGTGTCGCCAAATCCACCAGAGCTGAAATCTTAAATATCATAACCTTAAATTAGTGTTTTTTGTAGGTTTCTGTGCTCATATATGACTTTAATTGTTCTGAATGTAATAAAATATGAATGTTGTGATGCTAAAAGTGATTAAAAAAGGCAGCATGTGATAAAAATTTTAATTTGTGATAACATCTACGTCTCTCTGAGGCATTCTGGGGTCATTTGTTATAGTTTAGCTTTCACACGTGGGATATTTAGAGCAGCTGCATCCTGATTTTTGCTCCGTCACTGAATCTGTCTAAATTAAAATCTATGGCGTGCGGCGCAGGTTTCCAGAGGTTTGCTTCATGCACGAGAAACGCAAGTAGCTGATTACCGCTAACTTAACAGAAGGGTCGATGAATTTCGCTTTCAATGACATCCATTTTGTTTAATTATAGCACATCTGTCCTTTCATACTGATAAGAATATTTGACCGTGAGACTGTCGGAGAGGAAGGTGGCAGGTTGGGGGGTGACTGACAGCACGCGTTTCATCGTGTTTTCTCGCTGCACACGAGGCCCGTGAATGTAAACAAGTGTAAATAAAAAGCAAGGACACTCTGAAAAGCCCAGAGTCCGCAGGTAGTTGCTGGTGCGTGGGCGGCTTTTCAAGCTGAAAACAATTTCAATCTGCCGGAGCTCACGGATGAAAAAACGCTTGTGTGGATTGTGTGTTGGTGTGTCGCCAGGTGTCGGTCTGATGAATGAGACAAACCAAAAAACTAAGACGTTCACATTCACATTTCAGTGCACAAACGAGAAGGAGGAAGGGGGGGGGGAGGACTCTGATCAGAGAGCAACGCATTTACAGCATCCACTTCATCAATCTTCCACATCTGGATACAGCTGGTTAAATGGGAAGCTCGTGATTTTTGTAAAGACGTTTTTTTAACACACTGCTTGCTCCAAAAAAGCTTCTCTAAAATAATCCAGTCTTCATAAATCAGGTCTGTTTCCATCTCCTTCTCACTGTCAGTCTCTCTGAAGCCATTTTACTCGCATTTCTTTGACAAAAACTGGAGGTTTCTAAAAAGAAAAAACACCGTTTCTCTGACCAGAAGTGGAAGTAGAAAATGATCCGAGTACAATCATCCTCATACGAAGATGATATTTCATCTTCTGCATGATACAGATCACAGTCAGGCACTTGGATTGGCGATGTTAGTGCTGGAAGTGACGGGAGAAGAATTTAATTGTCTGGTGTTTTTGCAGCGTGGACACTGTGCGACACTTGTAATAATATTGGCCTCGGCTCTACCTGCTCCTTTCTTCAGGGCTGCAGCCTGCAGACCTGCTTCATTAATAAACCGGCAGACTTTGAAATACTCAGTGGATGCTTTCCAAACTAATATATCTCATCTTGAAAACTGAGCTTCTAAGGTTTAGCGTTGTTATACAAGGCAGGCTGGGAATAATGCATAATAAAAAGTGGCGCGGTTGAAAAGGGCACGGATGCTTTTTCCAACACACGAGCTCGAGTTTCTGCAACTTCTGACTCTTCATCAGAGTTTAACAATTACAAAGGTTTGTAAAAAACTGAGGCTCTGTTTTGCAGATTACTCAGACGGCGAGTTGTTATAATGACGGGTTACTAATGCTATTTAATTATCAGCTGGGTTGCCAGGTTGTACAGTTTTTTTGCTGTTTATCCTTCACCTGCACAACACTTTCTTTGTCTTTTAGCTGGCTGCATAGTTAATCTGGAAATAATAAACAGTTTGACCAGTCATCATCAATTAAAAAGGGGCTGCAGAGCATCTGGACCAAAATCCATTTACAATATGAACAAATTAAAACTGCAGACTTTAATGGCTTATCAGGAGGTGAGAAACTGCATCATGTTAAAGCCATTTTATCAAACAAAAAAAGGGACAAACGTCTTTCTTAAAGTTTAAAGTGCTGCACCTTCGTAAAGTTCAGGGACTCCCACGACACTGCCAGAGGTTTCTTATTAAACATCAGCAACAAAAGACAAAATACTGCTCAAACAGGCTGATTAAAAGTCTTTAAAACAAGTAAATATGTAAAACTGGTGCCACTTCATTGGCACATAACAAATCCTACAAGTAGATTTATCAGATTTAGTAGATATCAATCAAAAATAAGCTAATTATTACAAATTAGACAGGTTAAAAAGGGTGTTTTTAGAGAACATATGTGTGTGGAAGCACTAAATAATGTTATTTATGAGCCTAGGTGTGGATAGATGATGTATACTGTCATTTATATTAGCATAAAAGCACATATCCACATTATAAATGATCCCAAAATGACATTTGCTACCTGCTAATATGCGTTAAAACGCCGTATTGATGCATCTTAACGCCAGTTCCTGTTTATTTTATCTGAAGCACCCTGACACTACATATCAACCACATGCTCATTCATGTATACATGGACATATAGATACATATGTAGATATAAAGATGCACATAAACAGATTTTTTTTTTTCCGAAACATAACCTCAGCAGAGATGTAATCTGGCATCCTGTGTGCATTTAAAAGCACTCATTTAGTCATGGTGTGGGAGAGGTGGCTCTGTAAACCGCCTGTCTGAGCCCGAGTCATTTACATAGGTAATGGTAGGGGTAGTGCTCAAAAAAATGTGTGGGGGTGGAAAATATACAATCCTCCATACAAAAACAGCCAGAGAGAGAGAGAGGGAGGGGGAAGAAAGAGAGGCAGAGAGGGAGATGTAGGTGTCAGGCTCCTGAAGCACTCTAAAATGATGGGTAATTACATTTCAAATTACCGATGGGAACAAGAGCGAACTCCCTGACTTTGGTGTGCAGGGAAATGCATTAAGAGAGCTGAAATCAGTGAGCAATAGGTAATTTCTAGAATCCCTGTGTTTAGGCAGTGCTGATTTGCATAGCTTAAAATACCAGTTTAAAGGGCCACTTCACTGAAAAACAAATCAGATTTATTTTGCATCTCATTTCCGGCACTTCCCAAATCCATGTTACACAATTTCATTTTGGACTTGGGAGTTATTTTTGGAAACGAGCGAGTCGGTCTTGTGATGATAAAGCTGCAGGATGCAGAATTATTTTTCACGCATGCAAAGTTTGAAGCTGCACAGTTTCTGGCTCTGTTGCTGAAAGGCTGATCTGTTAGGAATGAACACTGGCAGGAAATATGATCAGAGGGTTGATTTAATGGAACATGAAGGAGTTTTCTTGTAGATTAACGCATTGGGAACAAACTGGAACGTCAATCGCAGCTAACAAGACAACATCTTGACACTGACAAGCAATGTTAGCTTGATAGCAGCTAACAGAAGCATGTAACAATCAATTAAAATGATTCTCGATTCATTTTAGGTGTCAAAAGCCTTTTTTTTTTGAGGAAAATCCTCCTGACCTGCCTCAACGCTGAGAGGGATATGTTCGGAATTTTTTTGTCCGGTTTGTTCATTTTAAATTTTTTGTAATTCAGCTTTTCCTGCAAAAAAAACACACATCTTGACATTTCCTCTGCCTTTTGAATCGCCTCGTACAAACTCTTCCTACCGTTTCATTTCTGTCATGCCTGCAATGAGGGAATCACAGGAGTCACAGCTCTGCCGGAGGAGCGAAAAAAAACAGCATCCAAACAGCAAAAAAAGGCTGCAGTTCCTCAATGTTGTTTGGGAAAATGATTTCACATATCAGACTATTGTGATGCATTTCATTTGAAAATTGGTGACCCAGTGAAAAAAAAAGGTTTGTGACCTATTTTGGGTCACGATCCAAAACTGCAGGATGCTGGTTTAAAGGAATCATAATGAGACAAGATGAAGACTTTAGAGAAATAACTTTTTGAAGGTTGAATCTGTCCATGTGATGCTTTAACGCACGGTAACCATGACAATCAAGCATCATTTAAAGGGCTGCTATTAAATGTAATTAGCATATTAGCTTGTTAGCGACACTTGAGGAAGAAATAACCACAAAAAAGACTAAATGCATCCAGTCAGTGTCGATCAAAAGTTCGTTTCAGTGGCTGATTTATCTCTTTATTAGCTGCTCACATGCTTCATCCCGTCACAGAAGCTTTTTGTTGGAGTTTTTTTGTGTTTTTTTTACTTTGGATTCGGTTGCATAAGAGCTTCAAAGTTTTTTTAAAAAAAAAATTACTTGTACATTAAGTGAAGAGTAAATATCAGGTGAGAACAAGCTTTAATCCTTTTCAAGGCACCGGGAGTCACAAACAATTGAAAAGGAGGAGAAATCTAAATGCCACAGATGCAAGTCGGAGATTTTTTGATAATTTGTTATGTGGCCTTTTTAGAAGAAGAAGACACTAAAACCGAATCTGCTCTTGCAGGATAAACTCTTCTGCGAGCGTTTCTGTACCAGTCTGAGGTGGGTTGTGAGGTTTTTTTTTTGTTTTTTTCCTCAACTATATTTCTTTTCATTTTTGCGGCTCGCTGGCTGACTGGTCAGATTGTTGCTATGGAATGTGCTGTGGGACAAAAGGAGCGGAGATCCAGAAACTCAGTGACCTCCTGGAGAGGCCTCACTCTCTTCCTCTCACACTATCCGTCCTCTCTCTCTCTCTCTCTCCCTCCGTTTCGGATCTTATTCTCCCCTCTTCCTCTCTCGCTTGTTTTGTTCCTCGCCTGCTTTCTCTCCGCCAGGCTGCTGTACTTTGATGTGCTGCTGGCCCAGGTACTCTCGCTTGGCCTCTTTCTTCATCCACGCACACACACACACACATATACAGAGAAAGCATGGCTATATTCTTAGCCTGCAACAACACAGGCTCGTGCATGCACAGAAATCACACAAACACACAGCTTAAACACACACTCGCACACACTCTCACGAACAGGAATGTGTGGGAATCTCCCTCTGGCTACCTCTGTAACCTGCATCTGAAGCTGGTGAGGGGCCAAGAAGCCAACAGACCCAGGAGACTAAATGCAAATAGTGGAGAAGCTGGTTGGCTGCCTGGCTGAGATCAAAGATCCTCTCCACATAGCTCAACTCTACTAGACATGCATGAACAACTTCCACACACAGTCTGCATGTGTGTGTTTGTGTAGGTGTGCCAGCGTGCACGGAGAGCGGATCCATTTGCACGTGCATGCATGCCGCTCTCTGTGTGTGTGTGTGTGTGTGTGTGTGTGTGTGTGTGTGTGTGTGTGTGTGTGTGTGTGTGTGTGTGTGTGT
>JAQMCX010000041.1:8853531-8885297 GCA_029814765.1 Acanthurus leucopareius | reverse complement strand
TCTTACCGGTTGCTTGTTGTCTATTGTCCTCTCTGACTTATTGCTCTGTGTGTGTGTGTGTGTGTGTGTGTGTGTGTGTGTGTGTGTGTGTGTGTGTGTGTGTGTGTGTGTGTGTCTGTGGGCTAACAGGCAGCAGGAATTGTGGGGGTGTGTGTGAGTGTGAGAGCAGCAACATTCATTTTAACATGAGTTCATACTTTCAAGGAATTTGTCCTTTAGGCAAATGAGTCATGTTGAATAAATGATCAGTGACCTTGGAGGAGGCGGTTTCAAACACGTGCTTTTGAGTAAATAAATGATATCAATCAAAGCTCTGCAGAAAGAGAAAATGTGTCTTTAAATACGCCCCGAAGCTTTCGCATAGCCTCTTCCAACTTTTCACCATCACCTGTGCTGTTTCTTTGTGATTGAACCGTTCGAATCGATGGCAGATCACAGATTTCACATGCTGGCGTTTGTCTTCAGAGATAAAGCAGATGAAGCTGTAACGTTTCACCCTTTGAGTCTTTGTATCGAGGTTCATCTACGAACCGAACACCTGAGGATGAAGCTTAAGCTGCAGCTGGAGCATATATGCACACACACACTCACACACACACACACACACACACACACACACACACTCACAGAGAGGTAAAGCTATGAAACAGGAAACAACAGCAGGGTTCATTTTCCTCACCACTCCTACATCCCCATTAACATCAGTCATGCACCACTGCTATTTTCAAAATATTGTCTGAAATGTTCTCTGTGTATGTGTGTGTGTGTGTGTGTGTGTGAGTGTGTGTGTGTGCGCGCTCTGACTATAAGGTTGACTGTGTGAGAGCAGAAATCACAAAACACAATTTTTTTTTTTTAATCTAACAGGCACAAAGTGAGAAAAATAGTACCATCACTTTGTCCTCAAATGCTTTGATACTGTTGCAAAAAAGACCCATTTGAGCAAAACCAACCAGTTGCTAGGTTACTATGAATTAGTTAACAATAAAAAAAAAAACAAAAAAAACTCTAGGTCAGATTTTCTGCAAAAAAAAAACACATCATCTATGTTATATTTTGTCTTCTCTGCTGAATGCACCTGCGATCTGAGGCTGCAAACACGTTCAGTTCAGTTCAAGATGAAATATTTCGACGCCTATCGGATGAATCGCCATGAAATTTTGGCACATTGATTTTTTTTTTTCCCTCAGTGGATGAATTTTAACAACTCTGGTGATTCTCTGATTTTCCATCTGGCATCATCATCAACAAAAATGATTTTTTTTCTCTGCAACCTTTTAATTTTTTTTTCTAACTCCAGACTTTGATCAAATACTTGCTGTGTTTTTTCGGCTAATTTGCAAATATTAACATGCCAAATGGTGACTAATGTCAACATAAGCTGTTAAAAATCGGCATGTCGGCTTTGTCATTGTCAGCATATTGCCAATCTGTTGTTAGCATTTAGCATAAAGTACCACTGCGCTGATGTACAGCATGCAGCACAGTCACTGTTAGACCTAATATTAAAAAAATGCAGAAGAAAAAAACATTTAAAGGTGTAAATGTGTCTCGAGTAAATGTAATAATTTATGCAAATATTTGTTTTTATCTTATATTTAATGATCTTTTTTCTAAAATACAGATAGAAATAGACAGGCTGCTAACTACTCAATTATTTCTACATCAATTTTGTGCCATAAAAATGTCCTTTTTCAAAGAACTGAGTGAAAAATAAAAAGCAATAATGATGTGGGAAATGAATAATACACACTAGAAGTGACTGTGTGTGTGTGACACTGATCCGTGCGACTGATCTGTTGTTAACAAGTCATGCAATTTATCTTGTCATTGAGTGGCCCACACGCCTGGACTATAAAACACCAAGGATAAATCCACAGAATGCTATTTATGCAAAAAGGAAGGAACTCAATGAATTACATTTGCTAAATTTACAACAATAAAAGAATCATTTTAAACAATGTGTGAAGAGCTTTTGCAAAGTTTGCAAAATTTCCTGCAACTCAGAAACTTAAAACTGTGATTTTTTAAAGGGAGTCTGGTGCAGATTTGCCACCACCTCCAAATATTTGCACGTTTTTCTCTAAAGGACAAAAATACAAACACAATGTGGATAACAAGGGAACATTAATACAATCAGATGCAAATGCAAAGATGAGATTGGATCATTTATAATCTGAATAACTTATTCTGATCCAGATTCATTTTGATACCAGGTGTAAACGGGGTCTCACACTTGTTCCAGAATCCATTTGGATTTAATACAAATATACAATTCACTGAATGAAACTCTTTTTTTCTGCTCGTTCTCTGCTCAACAATATGCAGAGGTGCACAACGTTTGACTCTTTAATCAGAAAATCCATAAAGGTCAAGTTGAACAATAAGAGTTTTATCACCCTGTAGTGCAAAAATCCAAGTCCGGTCGAGTCTGTCGATGGTCCGTCTTCCACCAGACTCACCAAGCCTCCATCACAGGACTTTTTTGGCTCGTAAATATTATTTTTCATTCAATGTTTTAGTGATTTTTCATCTTTTCTGAAGGCTGAGGCTGTTGTTTGTAACAATGCATCTGAAAAGATAAAAGACTTTTCTTCTTTTCAAGACAATGTCTCAATAAAGTCGATTCAGAGAGCAATTTTCCGTCATATGATGTTTTGTTTTGGAGGGATTGATCGTCATCTAACAGCATCAACTTGATGCATCTTGTTTGTCAAAGAGAGAAAAGCACTTTTATGTAAATTTGTGCTTTTTTTCTGTGTTGTTTTTACAGTATTCAGTCTCTTAGATCAGGGCTTCCCAAAGGTTTCTATACAAAGAACCTCCAAATAACATTAACTTATAACCAGGGCCCCTTTTTGCAAGATAGATATCAAAATAAAACTCGATAATACAAATGCAAAGATTAAAAAAACACACCATAAGATTATAATTCTACACTTTCTGTTTGCTGCATCATATGTGGAAGTTTTATTTGCTAAAAAGTGCTTTGGATTTCTGCAGCTGAGCTTTAATCAGCTGGGCCAATCAGGTCTTTTCCTTTACAAAACTGTCCATTTTTGTAGGTTAGCAGTTGCCGGCCGGATGAAAGCGAGCGAGCAAGCGAGCAAAGCTAGGTGGTTAAATTTAAAAGCAGAGCAGCTTGCAGACCATGTAAGGTCACTCTGACAGCTCATGAAGCTATAAATGATGTTTTAGCTGTGAGGCAGTTACACAGATGGACGTTGCATATAAGAGTTTTAAATCTTAAAACTAAATATTTCATAATAATACACATAATAATAAGATAAGAGGCCTCCCTGGTGGTGTATGTTTTTAATCCTGGTGTTAAACCATAAAGTAGCAAAGTTAAAGTTGTTCTGTCTCCTTTTTTCTCAAATTATTTTCATATAAAAACAAAAAAAGTTGCTTTTTTTTAAAGCTTTTTAAAGCTTCTTTAGTTGCATTTAGACTTTCAGTTCCAAGAAATAATGTGATTTTAATAGTTACTTATGCAGAAGTATCATTAACTCTCTGAGGTAACCCATTATAAAGACCGTGTCATATTGTTCTTATGAGTTAATCTTATCTGAAGACTAAAGTAAATCTCCCAAAGTACAGGATGTGGTGTTTTTTTTAATTCTGCTGCCACATGAAGCATTAAACCAGAACAAGCAGCTACTGTAAACCAGAGCTGGATGCTAGAGAAGAAGGAAGCCGAGTGAGAAACGAAATAAAAGGAATCTAAGCCTTTTCATAAAACCGGGACTAATTATAATACCTTTTGTGGTTGCAAAGGTGAACCGTTAACCACAATTAGGATGAAACATGTTCAGACTTTGCACAAATATATTGGAATTTTTCATCCACCTCAGGCGAAAACGCCTCAGTGGATGAGCACGTGTGCGGAGATACAGGTAGGAAAAATTTCTGCCTTTTTAATTGGATTTAAGTGCCCTAAAATGAAAATAGAAACGCCGAAGCGCATAAATGAGTTAATTGAAAAGCGGCAAACAATTAAGATTCGCGGTGACGATAGTTTGTGAGGACGGAGGCACTTAGCAAACAGCCTGAGCTGCTCTGAAAACACCGAGTGTGATAATTGTTGATGGGGGAAAAAAAAAAAAAAAAAGTGCTCAAATGCAGAGCAAGTAAAGAGTTTATTCAAAAGTACATAGATGTTCGGGACAAAAGATCATGACCTGACATTTAACGCTTTTAAAATAAGAAGGCTGCGGTCTGTGAGACTGTGTCACTCCCTCAGTCAAGGATTAAAGCTACTTCCAATTTAATAACATCATCTATTTGTGTTTGCCTTTCTTCACTTTGAACCTCTCTGGGTTGACTGGTGACTCTCATGGTGAGCTTCTAAATGCAAAATTATATATAAGTGGTCTTGAGCTTAATAACATTTAACATTTGGAAAAAAAACACATAATGCCATTAAAGTTTGTTTTCAACGAAAAAGAAAGAAGAAGCTAAGAAGCTGCAAACTTTATCAACACTGATTATAACAAAACTACTTTTTTATCATCAGACAAAACTGAGGATGTTGGAGACTTTTTGCAAAACATTTTTTTACATTTGAAAGTGTGATTGCATCAAAAAAATGTAATAAAATATAAAAAATATGGATGGAAACTCAAGTATCTATCGGCTTCTCGTATCCCAAAAGTCAGGATTTGCTTGATATGTTCGTACGACTTGATATCTGCACACATATGAAGGTAAAAGTGTTTTTCGCTGTTCAAACTGGTCACACTTGAAGGCAGATGAACAACCTGCTTTCGACTGAAGTGGCAGAAATGAGATCATCTTGACAAAAGGAGATAATGGCGCATACATTCAATCAGCCTCCGTGAGCGGTTTTACTGTTTGCAGTCGGTTATGCTGCGATAAAATGTCAGATTTAAGAAGAAATATGAAATAATCTTTGTTAGAACAGAGAGCTCGTGAGTTTTAAGGAGTTGCAGAAATGTTTTAACTCAAATCCTCAAGAATTTATAACTCAAGGTTGCTTTAAAAGTCTAAACCAGTTTAACACGAGGAGCCTTGAAGTTTATTCGGATCCAAATGAGCCTAATTTCTGCGCTACAGAATGTTCTCTCACTGAAAGTGGCGGCAATCATCGTTTTTAAAGCAGAACAGAGTGAAGCAGATGGAAAAGCCAGCTCGTGTCTTTGAGCTGAAAAATGACGTTTGCTGCTCGGAAAAGTGAGAGTTTAGATACTTTAGAATGAAACTGCGCAGGTCTGACGAGTCAGAGTCGAGAAAACTCTCCAGCTTTTGTCTCATCCGTCCCTTCTTAAGTGCTTCTCAGAAAATAGAGATGTTATTTTAAGCTTTAACCAGGTGCCGAACCTAAGAAAGGCATGTTCTCCTCTTCTTATCGTCGTCTAAAAGACAGAAAAACCCTCCTTTTCTTCATCATCTCATATTCTCCTGAGCAAGCAAAGGCAAATACTACAAATTCCAACCTGATCCTCAGTCATGTTTCAATAGTAACTCTAATTCTATCAATCATTCAAACACTTTCATTTGATATTAACCAACCAGTCCCGGCCCGCCTTGTCTCACTGAGTCATCGTAAAAGACTCCACATTCACGATCGGCCGAAACAAAAAGGAAGCAAAACTCGACAACTCGTTTGTTTTTCAGCTGCTCCAACATCACAAATCTGTCTGCATAACTGTCAGATAAGATAAACTAAGATGATATTTTATTAGTCCTGCTGCAGAAATGAACAGAGAAGGAGCAGAAGATGCAGCTTTAAAAGGTAAATAATGATAAATAATGACCAAGTGAACATGCAATATAAAGATATATACACATTAATAGAAGGATTAACTCAATAGTAGAGAAATTAAAGCATAGCAGCTAATGTTGCACAGCAAATATACCTGAGTTAAACTCTTTAACACCTGATCACTGAACAAACAGGCCCTGATTTAATTTCAGCCCAAGGCTCCTTTAACAGGTCACTGCAGCCATGTTTAATATCATACTTTACATTTTAATCTTATTATTCATCATCCAACAGCACTGTCGTCATATTCTTACACTTTCACGGTGTCATGTTTTGCCAAAGATGAGGATAAAAGGACAAATCTCACGTTTGAAAAAGAGCTCGATGGACAAATAGATGCTCTGATACAGTACTGTATTCTTTAACATCATCACCTCCCACTATGGAGACAGATTCATCTCCATGCAGAGTATGAATTTTATGTATATTGAAGCATTTATCTGTGTGTGTGTCTGTGTGTATGTGTGTGTGTGTGTGTGTTTGTGCATCTTGTGTACAAGAGAGGCGAACGAGAACACATGGGGTGTGTGGGCGTCTTCTGGCAAAGAACAGCCACATTGCCTCCGTTACAACAAAACAACAAGAAATGCTACATTTCATATCTGTCAGGAAGATTCTCGACATAAAAACCGAGAATGTCATGAATCCGTCACAAAGTCGTCTGAATTTCTGGTGGATTTTGTTTGTGAAAAACAACGGGGCGGCACCTGCTCCTTTTGGGTTTCTTTCAAAATAAAATATCCCCCCAAAAAAAATCATTTGGCTTGTGAAGGACTTTTTAACACTTCGCAGAAAATGAGTCAGCCCGAGGTCTGCCGCGCAATTCTGTCCGCTGTCGTTTTCCTACATTTGATCAGGTGAATTACGGCATCGAGTGGTTACGTTTCCGAACGGCATCACACAACTTTGAAGGCCAAAATCCTCAGCTAATCCTCTTTTATTGAAGCCCTTCTCTTGTGGAGAAAGACATTGTGTTGAACTTTCATATGCTTGTTTCCTTTGAGAGAGGGTGGACAAACACACACGTTCGAATAGTCTACATTCTGACACACACACACATACACACAGGCAGTGACACACACACACACACACACACACACACACACACACACACACACACACACACACATCCTGGCTATTGAGTGCAAAGTGAATCATCGTTCCAGACAATATCTTTGTCAAACACTCTGGCCTTGACGGATAGACATCGGCAGATTCGTAGAGCCATGGCAACAGTCAAGTGTGAATCCCGCTGATGAGAAGAGTGTGTTTGTGCTTTACAGAAATTGGTTGTTTAATTCCTGCATGGAGTCTGCTACAATCGCCGAGGAGAAAAAAAAGCTGCAGACGCGGCTGCAGATAGAGACGCTGAATTTTCACACACAAAAGCCAAATCTGCTGCTGATGCATTCAAAACAAGGAGCAAAATCACGTAAATCTGCTGTTAATCATGATCACAATCCTGCTTGAAATCACATTTTTATTCAATCTGACAACTTATTCTGAGGATTTTAAAGATGCTGCAAAGTAAAAGTAACCAAAAAACAACAAATGCAACATTGGGTTTATCCTTTTTAATGATGCCAATCAGCAACACGTCATGGATCGCAGTTCAAACTTTCAAACCCTGCCAGCACCTCCTTTGTTTCCTCAGACAGGCTGAGCAGAGATACACCCACTCCCCAAGTGTATATTTGCATCTAAATTCCATATATTTGGATTTATGTTGAACCAAGTCGAAGTAGCTATTTCTTGCCTTCTTTTAAAAGATGATAATTAACATATTTGTCTGTTTTCTCTTCCGCCAACAAAATGTTACATGACAGCGAATCGCCTCCTCTACCTGCAGAGCTACCGAAGTCGAACAGGAAGAAGCCTTTCAGAGCAAAAAAAAAAGAAAAAAACTGTACTGCATACTGCAACACAGTCCTGGCAAATTATGTCAAATAGGGGGAAAAAAAATATAATAAGATGGCACACAAACACAGGCAGTGCACACACTCACATAGGACAAGAGTCAACAAAAGCTGAGCGTGGGTGGAAGTGGTGAAGAGGAGGAAAAAGGAAGAGGAGGAGGAGGAGGAGGAGGAGGAGGAGGAGGCAGGTGATGAAGAAGAAAGGCTGCTCGGCTGTTTTCAGATCAGGTTTTTGATGCCGCGGCTTCTTAGGCTGCGGCACGTTACCTAACAAACAGGGAGAGTCTGCAGCATCAGATGAATGAATGAATGCTTGACTTTTATCATGCAAATGGCCGACAGATGAATTGAGTCAGAAAGTTGTGCGAAATTGTCGAAATTCTGAGCGAATCTGCAGGATCGACACTGACCGAGTGCTCGAGTAAGTCCGACTTCGTGCAGCACTTTGTACCAAATGCATGCATTCATGTCAAAATGCACATTTTAGCTCTTCTGTCTCAACTCTCGGCTGCATTATTGTGCATTTTTACTCTGATTACTTCATGAACTTCATGTCATTTCGAGGCATTTTACAAAACATGCAACTTTTGTTTTAGATTTGTGAAGTGTTTTCCCCTTTTAAATGGCTTTAAATGATTTCTGCACATAATTTAATATAAACTGAATAAATCAAAGTCAGAGTTAGTGTGAGGCAACACATTGCAGATTAAATCAATTAGAAAAAACACCCTGAATTTACGATTTTTTCAATAAACACTCAAAAAAAAGTGATGCAAGGCTTAAATGCAAGCTTAAAGTAACAGATCCAGTGATTTAACAGATGGCTTGAAGTGATGAATAAACATCAGGTGAAAGTTATGATTAAAAAAAGGTAAAAACAATCAATAAATGGATTAAAATGTAGCTAAAAGTGATGAAATAATGATTTGGAAGCTAAATGATGGATAAGAATGAAGCTAAAATAAAAGGTTGAACCTGCTAAAAGTAAAAAAATAAAATAGTTACCTAAAAGTAATAGATTAATGGATGAAATAGTTGATCAAATGTAACAAATAAATTGATAAAAAAGGCTATAAGTGATGGATTAATGGATGAAATTAGCTAGTTGGTCGAGCTAACTGGGTCAAAAGTGAAACTAGTGATTGAACACACTTTGAACTTAAACATATCATCAAATTAAAGTGCCATTAAAAAGAGCACATTTTTAATGAGAGCATGTTGGTGTTAATTAGAAGCTAAGTTTCCTTTCATCTGTCTGCATCTCCTACAGGCCTGATCCCTCCTTTCTCAACTCTTTCTTCCCTCCATCGTCTCCGGCTTCACCGAGGACGAATAAAACACTGGTAGGGAAATCTTTCCCATCTGTTATTATAAGGAAGTGTTTATTCTTTCTTGACTTGAAGGAAAAAACCTCTAAAAAATTGCCTTTTTGGTTAAAAACTGTGAGAAACATGGACAGAGGAGCCTCATGCAGCCTGTCAGTCTCTTTGTTTATGGTTAAATTATTATCTCATCTCTGAATCTTCCCCTTTTTTTCCCTCTGAGGATCATTTTAAAGTGCATTTATCTGTCTTGCAAAGTCAACTCTGCTAGTCACGACTCATATCTACATGTGTGTGTGAGTGTGTGTGTGTGTGAGTGTGTGTGAGTGTGTGTGGGCTCTGTAAAAAAAAAATAAAATAAAAAAACTCTCCCTCCTATTGAGCAGCCCACACCTGTATGTGTGTGTGTTAGAAAGAGTGAAAACAGCAGAGTCAGAGTTTGACTTAGCCGAGCGAGCAAGAGAGAGAGAGGGAGGAATAAAAGGATATGATGGTGATAAAAAGGACGGAGGGAGAAAAAGACAGGGAGGAAAGGATGGGAGAAAAAAGAGCAAATGATAGCCAAACCTGTGAAAAGATCAGCACTGCTATGAATAAACATGAAGAGCTCAGCCCACGCCGATCTCTCCTCTTTACCTCCGTTAAACACATATAAACACAACAGTACATTAACTCACTCTTTCTCTCACACATCCATCTCACATCCTCTCTCACACACACACACACACACACCCTTGCAGTGCAAAAAAAAAGAAGAGAAAACACTTAAAAATCCACCGTCATGCACACACACAAACACACACACTCCTGTTGTTTTTTTCTGATTAACTTTGCATTCACAGAATCAGTTTCTTCATTTTTTTTTTTGCTTCGTTTTCGGATTCAAACGTGTTTTTCTCCGCGGCTGCGAAGGTTTTTCAGACATTTTTCACTGGGCGAAGGCTGAAAAATCTCCACTCCATCATTTTCAGTCCTGTTTCCAAGATTATTTTAAAATCCGAGCCAAAGAAAAGAAAAAAAAAATCGATACAGTGTTGAGGCCAGTATTGAGTTTTGTGGGTTTTTTTTCTAACTTTATCTAAATGAGAGGTCACGCTGTGTGCGTTCCCTCTTTGTTAAGTGTCAAGGTCAACTGTGAGGAGTTTGGCTTTCAAGATTTAAATAAACACACACACACGTCCAAACACACACTTCTCTTTTAGAAAGTAGGATCTTCTCCCATCAAGCGCTGCTGTTGCCACGGCAACGGCTAGAGAGCAGTCATAGGTGGGTGGCGATGCCCGCCAGCAATCCGTCTGGAGGGCTCTCATTGGCCTCTCCACGCTTTCCCACAATCCTTTGCTGTGTTGCTGCCCCAACAAGCCACAGCCACCCCCCCCCCCCCAACACATCCCACCCCACCCCTGTGCCCCCCCATCGTGATCCCTCTCTGAATGTGACCCGACGAGGAGGTCAAAGAGGAGATGGAGGCTGCGTTTGTGTGAAGAACACGAACGTTTTTGGTTTTTTTTGTTGAATTTACAGGCTGAAAATATGCGGTTTTTCAATTTTTTTCCACATGAGGAAACTATTGATAAGTTCGATAAGTTTTGGAGACATGACCTGCTGCAGCGAGAGGCGATAATAACGGAGGACAAACTGCTCGACGGAGAGGCGGAGAAGGCAGCTCACGGGGATGGGAAGCTGAAGCTAACAGACTGAGAACACCAACTGTGAACCTCAGAGAAGGAAGAACGACATCTAAAAGCACCAGAGGGAAGATGCAACACGCTCCGTTTAGAAATATGCAGAAGCACCAGAGTTAAAGTCGTGCGTAAATCTGATTCTGGTCTAGAAACCTTGATTATTGTGCAAGTGTGCATGTGCACCAGCATCATCTCCCCTCCCACAGATGTAAAAATGCTGCAAAAGATGAAGAAAGATGCAAAAATCTCCATCATTATCATCAGATGTAAGAATAAGAGCTTTAGAGTTCAGCTAAAAATAATATCTAGTTCAGATAATGTAGTTTATATGAGTGCGAGTGTGATCAAAGTAACTTATTCTTATTATTCTGCAAAATATTGAACATCTGCAAGAGAGATATTTTGCACAGATGTTTCAGGCTCCCAGAGGATGAACCCTGCTGGATCCGGATTTTATAACTCTTTAACTTTTCCTCTTTACTATTAAATGAATCACCTTCATGTCCTCCTCATGATGGATCTGGTGAAGTTTTATTTAGAGCTGCATCAGAACATCTCACAGCATCATCTTTACATTATGTTTAATGCTAATTTGCAAAAGTTAGCATACTTTTTTTTTAGCTCTTTAACTTTTCCTCTTTACAATTGAATAAATCACCTTCATGTCCTCCTTATGATGGATCTGGTGATCAATTTTAGTTTATTTAGAGCTGCATCAGAACATTTCTACTCCAACAAGCATCATCTGTACATTATGTTTAATGCTAATTAGCAACAGTTAGCATACTAGCCTCCCAAATAAGAGGGTGATCATGCTAATTAAACCTGTTGTTTGCAGGTAATTCGGCCTCACGGAGCTTCAGGCTCGATTGTTAGTTTGTTAAACCGTTAAATAACAAGCTAACCTTGACTCTCTCAGGTTTAAAAGCCACAACTCTTGGCCTTCTCTGTCAAACGGATGATCGGATGCTCAGTTGTCATGGAGATAGCTCAGGTGGTTCAAGGCAGGCCGGTCTTTAGCGCCGACACGTCCGTGAAAAGTCTGCGGTAAGTGGCGGCTCCTTGTCGCTCGGAGACTGACTTGATGTTTTGACAGCAAGGTGTTTTAAGGAGAGAGACCTGAAATGCCTCCGGAGGTCTCTGTTGGTTTAATGGTGTCTGTCCTGGAGGGGGGGGGGCCCCCTCTGGGCTCCTCGCACCCCGAAGGGGCCTCGAGACAGATATTGCACCTCCTAATGCGATGCATGTGTAGCATGAATGCAACCTCGCACTTTTTCTTTTTCTTTTCTTTTCATTTTAACGTCATGTTTGGGACTTGAAACAGTCAAGGGCCTTTTTTTTTTCTTTTTATAATAAACTCTGATGAAATAAAATTTGATAAAATCTCATTAGAAGCAGCCGTAGCTCCGCAGTCACCTCTGTAATTTACCGTGACTGCTGTTACAGCTTCTAACAAATTTTTTTTAATGCTATTATGCAGCTAATCAAGGAAAATTCATCAGTGCAGCCTTGATTTCTTCCCATGAATTGAGTCTTTTCCCGTGTTTTTTTACTCAGCAGTGTAAAGGTGTCCACTTCCTTAAATTAATTTTGTTCACAGCTTGTTGTTGGTCTGTAGTTCTCTCTTTTTTTGTGCCACAGGCAAAGTATATGTCTGAAAAACACATGCTTTAGCTTATTGTGCCGCGTTTTTCTCAGCTGAAGATGCCAGGAAACAAACTCCAACTTATACTTTATTTAATATAACGTCTTGACTGAATTCCTGTGTGAGCCGGATAATATTTGTGCTGCCGACTTCGCCACAAATGCTCTGTGATCTGGAAGCGTTGCACCGGTAAGGCTTTGAAAATGTGTCGGAGACATTTTTTTTCCCTGAGTGTATTTTCGTTCTGCCTGGTTTCCCACGGCGGGGTGGTCGACCGGTGTCCAGTTTCAGGTAGCTCGGCCGTTCCCAGAACGTGAGCGGGCAGGAGCGCTGGGAGCCATACCGGGACACTCGGGGATCAGTTAAATTCCCGGCATTCCTCACATAGTCCCTTTGAGGGGAAAGCAAATAGAGAGGGGGTTTAACGCCACCCCCCTCTCTCCCCCACAACCCCCTCCACCCCCACCCTCACACCTCCACACAGGCTGAGGAAGGGAAGCTCAGTGTAAGTATCAGGGCTTATCACAAGATAACAGCAGTACCATGCAGGGCCGGGGTCAAGTCCCTTTAATTCACCCAGAGTGCTTCAGGAGGGGAGTTCGCTCGTAAACAATGAAGTTTCTATTATCATGTGAACTGCATTTAGAAAAAGAGCGAAGCAAAAAGGAAGCTGACATGTCGGAAGAGTTGCTTTCTGCAAAGCCTCCCTCCGTCACACATAAGGCGGGGGGGTTTAGCCGGTTGGAGAAAATAAAGATTTATTCCGAGGACGAGCGCAGTCCGACTTCAGACCATCCTTGGGCAGAATGTATGCCCTAATTCAATCAGTTAAAGCTGCAACCTTGCAGGCAAACTGCAAACAAACATAATAAGAAGTCATCAGGAGTCCATTCTTGTCCTATAGAGGCGAGCGACCAGCGGCCAGGGCCAACTCAGCGGATGTGTGGGCGGTCAGCAAGCTCGAGAAGCAAAGTTGGACACTGCTGAAAGAGTCACAAGCACAAGCAGAAGAAATGTTTGGACCATTTCTGATTCTTTTACTTTCAAACTGATGTGATTTTGTTCCGAGTTTAAAAGCTCTGTGTCCGTGTGTGAAATGGACGAGCGGTTGATTCCGGCTGTTAGAAAAGTTTCTGAATTCTTTGCAGCTTTTTACTTGAAAAGATACAGGAACAAACATGTTTCGGAGAACATTTGGCTTCACGTTTAGCTGCTGCAGGTTTGCTAACAAACTCAGGCAGCTTCAACACGCAACCAGGCTGCTTATTGAACTATAACCTCTTTATATTTGCTCCATTTCCTGTCTTATCTCTCAACATCCAGTTGCTATTGCTGCCTACAGTAAATACAAGTGAATAGTTGGAGTTGATTGGCTCAAACAGCCAATTATAGATTTCCGAAAGCTTGAAACATCCATATTATTTAGATGCAAAGTGACGTTCATCTTAACTATCTTGCATTTATCTGATGTTTCTACGATGAAAAAGCATCAGATATGGTTTTTGCTATTAGTAGGTGCAGTCAAAGAACATCTTTGCTAGCAGTTTATGATAAAACTGCTAAATTATTTGTTAAAATGTAGGTGCAAGAGGATCACAAGCAGCTGAAGTTAAAAGACAGAGCTTCCTTGCTGGTGAATAAGGAAGCATGAGGTCAAGAAAATAAACGTGGCAACAACAGACCTGCAGAAACCTGCAGAAAAGTAGTACGTTGAACAAACTTTCAATTATATTTTTGCTTATTTCTGACGCTCTGATGTATCATTCATTGCCTGCAGGTGGCACTGCTGTCCAAATCACATGCACAGCTTTGTTTTTCTTGCATGTCGATCGCACACCTGCGCATATATCTGCACATCTAAACTGCTGCTCCTGCTCCTCTGCTGCAGCTGCAGCCTTTCTGATGACACCGGCCGACATTTTAAAGGTGTTTTTTAAATTTTTTTTTACATTTTTTATCAGTAATACTGTGTTATTGTTATCTTCAAACTAACTGACACCTGCTGCATGAACTCATTAAAACATTGTCATGTTATGAAAAGCTCGGAGAGAAAGAAGATGACTAACTTAAAGTGTTGCAAACAGTGTGGCTGTGGATGATTACATGGAGGCAATCAGAGCCTACTGTACTGCCCACAAGCAGTCAGAAGAGGACTCATCAGCTGAGTTAGTCACAATGGGACTGTGGGGTTACTGACTAATAAGCTATTTCAATGTAGAATTTCAAGTGGCTTCGTTTGGACAGCGTCCTCAGAGAGAAAAATACCAGATTATGACAATATCTGACAGGTTTGAACAGCGATGATTTGACAGATTTAGACATAAGAGTCAATATTTTCACAGAGATTTGTTGGAATAATAATATGGTGATGTAGCTGTGTGAATTATGTGCTTAGATTTCTCATCGTGCATGCGAAAAGGTTGGATTTCAAAAACGTCAGCTTCATTATTGACCTCATAATGTGGTGATATGCCTCTGAAATGCAGTTAAAGCTGCAGAAAAAGTGCAGTTTTAAAATGTAGATGAACAATCACACATCTCCCACATCGCAGGTTTGATGTTATAGATGTTAAACCTGCATGTGTGTTAATGGGATGAAACGCTGCAAAGCATCTGCTCAGCTGGTCAGAAGGAATCACGTTATCGTTCCGTGTTAACACGATATATGTGGAGTGAACCGGAGCAGAGTGAAGCCACTTCATCCGAAACTTCATCAACTCAAAAATCCGAAAGGAAAAAACACATTATAGTACCGCCCACGCTACTTGATTGACATGTGATCTGTGGGAAGTGCAATGCAAACACCCAGAAATGGATGAGCTCTGAGTGCCAGACGGAACAAACACAGCAAATAAACAAAACTGAGGAACTGAGGGATTATTGCTCTAAAGGAGGGTTAGACCAACACGACACTTTAACCCGGATAAAATATCAAATCGATCATGTCAGACGTCCAAGCTGAAAGGCTGAGGGATGATTTGACTCGTCGTGGTGGATTTATCTGTGCAAAACGTCGTCTGATTTTCATTTTTAAAAAACTTGTCTCGTGGTCAAATGATTCTGTAACATTTGTCTGCCTGCTTTGCAGAGAGAAACTGTCCACAACGCTGTGCAAAGAAACACAAAGGCATCATGTTCTCAGGAGTTCGGCGCCTTGCAAAAAGGCATTTCCACAGCTTTACTCGTTCTCTCTCTCTGCCCAGTTTTTTTTTTCCCAGCTGGGATTCTTATTGTCACATGTTGCATGTGACTGTACACAGAATGACTGGTGGCATTAAGAATGCACATGCAGAAAAATTCAGAAACAACATCCGTCTGGTATGTGTGTGTGTGTGTGTGTGTGTGTGCATACCACACACTGCATACCAATTACAAAAGCAGCAGTGACACACAAAACAGCTCAGCACATTCATCTGAAAACACAGTGTAACTTATGCATCTGTCGCCCAGTCTGCTGTCTCCTGCAATATGTTGGTTTTTGTTTTCGCTCAAAACTTTGAATTTTTCCGATGAGAGCGAAGTGGAAAGTTACCGGAAAGAGTTGAACAAACACATCAAGAACCCTCAAGTTAAACCTGATTAATCATCACATACATTATTTAAATTATTTAGAAATGATTTGAGGACATCTTTCAGTCCTTCCCCTTTTTTTTTTCCTCTGTTCTCTCCTCCCCCCTAGTGGAGAGTGTGACTAATTGCAGCAGCTTGTCATGCCTCTGCCAAGGTTGTTACTGTGCAGTTTAAAGCCTGCGGCACAGCACTCAGACTGAGAGCAAACACTGTGTGCAAATAATTAGAAGTGTTTGCTTTTCTGCGCTTTTTGGCACAAGTGTGGAAGAATCTGAGGAAAAGTGGAACATGTGCTCCGGATTCAACCAATCTGAGATATTCATGTAGAAGGTACGTTATCGTGGAGTTTGTCATAACGCTCTGAGCACCACCCAGACACTTTAGTTAGCTAAAATCAGAAGAATGCTAGTAATTGAAAACAGGATTAGATTCAAGAGACTGACAAACGCTTCTTATTTAAACTGGAGCTGAAAATACAGTTCAACACTCATGCAGACTCAAACTGTCTGCTGCCCTCTAGTGTCAAAAGAGCAAATGTCAGAAAGAAACTGAAGAAAGCTGCACAAAAAAAAGAAAAATCTGTTGGTTTAAATTGAGGAGAGAAAGAAAACTGAGAGAACATCAACTAATATACATGAATACACTGTTTTACCACCATTTAACTGTTATTTATTCTCATTATTATTATTATAAGCTTGTTACATAAAGCTTTGCAGACAGTTTTGTTATCATGAGTCAATGTCTTTTTCCATTTATTTCAATAAAATGGATACATATTGAAGAAAAGGAGTAAATAAATTGAATTTAATAGTTTGTTGTGCTCATGACACTGTAAAAGCTGGTTGACTTGCATAGAAAACACATGATAAACCTGCAATTAATACAAAAATAGACACTTTGTTGGGCATTTTAACACAAATTTCATTCTTAATTTATTATTATTCACAGCAGAAGGTTGTATAATTAAATGTTTACTGTAGACCCTCTCTGTTAAAAAGAAAAATATATAATTAGATTAACAACTAATGTTGCAATTTGGGATTTTTAACAGACAGGAAAGTCAGAGCCATCGTCATAACTTTTTCCATATTTTGTGAATTTGCAGGATAATAATTCAGTTCATGAACCTCCGACACTTGAATAAAGCAGCAGGGGTAACAAATGACACATTATATTAAGTTATTTGAGACATCAGCAAAAAGTTAAACATGTTTTCATGCTAATGTTTGCTCATTATGACTCAACAAATCTCTATTAAACTCAGGTTATATATTAGCATTTGCATCTTTAGAGCAAAAACACTATTATGATTGACGAGGACAGTAAAATAAACAAAAACAATGAGGCTACTTTTGTTAATTCACAGATCTTACTGACAATTTTCACTGAAATGACTTTTCACATAATAAATATTCTGTTTGAAAACTGCTGACTGTGTTCTGTGCTTTTAAAAAAACAGCTGCTGATTGATTTTTTTTGAAAAAAAACGCCTGTTTTAATTGTTTCGAGCACAACAAACTAAACTCCACACACCTTCATTAAATTGCAGTGGAAACAAAACGCTGTCTGTCTGTTTTAACAGCTACAAATCACCACAGCTGAGGGGTAAAAGTTGTAATTTTGTATAATTTGGGTGAAGCAACATTTAAATTATCTCGGTCACTGAGTTGTTGGAGCAAATTTAAATGTGTTTGGTAGTTTAGACACAAATTTGTCGATGATTTAAACACAACAGTGACAGATAACGACTGAAACTCCTGTGCTGTAAAATGTTCAATGCACTTTGTGTTCAAGGATTTTCTCTCCACCACCACTGGAGGGCACTGTACATCTTCACAACCTCCTCCTTCCTCTTTCCCTACATTTTTTTTCTTCTCCTCTATCTGTCACTCTTTCATGAATATCTCCATTTTTGATCATATTAAGCCTCTGCTCTTCACACACACTCTGATAACAGCTCCACAGGCTACTTTCTGGGACAAACTGCCTGCAGATAACCGACACAAACCAGCGGCAAAGCTAAAAACAAACACGTCGTACACAACATCAAATCACAACCACATGGACCTGACTCTCGCACACACTGGGCTTCTCCAGTCAGGTGCAAAGATACTCAGCTGCACTCATGATTCGAGGTTACCGGAGGTCATGAGCTTTGTTGTTATGAAAGTCGATGCACTCTTAATTTTTTTTTTTTTACAAACCACAAAATGCACCTCAGTCATTTTAACTCACACCAGGCACACGGAGTCTCGAGCCAGGAGGATTTGCAGAAAAGCTCCACCGCCGAGACTTTCTGCAGCGTTGATGCTAATAAGGACTGATGGTTCTGGGATGTTTAGTTCCTCGTCTCCCCTTTAATTGCCTTTCTCAGATGTCAGAGTGGCATCTTTATGAGCGGTGATTATCAAGACCAACGCAACTGGCAAGTCGGGGTCTGATTTTATCACCGCGAGCACAGTGAAAGACTGAAAAGGCCACGGTTAATCCTCCTGTACGGCACATTTAATTTTCACAGCGATTTGCTTTGTTTCTCCAGTCAGGATGTTCTGGGCTGGAAGGTTTCGGCGAGTCGTGCCGTCATTTCTGGGTCAAACTTTACGGCTTTGCAGACGATTGCAAGCTGCTGATGCATCCGAAGAGAGACTGCAAAGTTCAGGATATTTATTTAGCTGTAAGTTTGTTGGGTTTTTTTTAAAAATTTGACCTGGACGGGTTGTCTGAAAACACACTTTTTGTTTACAGAAACAGGCCGGCTGAGGTTTGTTTACACGGGTCTCACACACACACACACACACACATTCACAGCCGGTGTGAGAGGTGAGTTTGGGCCTGAGGTGGAAGCAGATGAGTCATGCAGCTCATGTTACATCCATCTGAGCGATTATGCAGAAAGTTTCAATTTAATAACTATTTATGGTTTTTTCTGTGGAGGGTAATTGAAAACTGCAATTCAGCCTTGTTGGAGAAAAACAGGACGATATCAACCTTTATGCAGCCTCAGCGAGCGGCCATGTTCCTGTTCGGTCCCACGGCGACTGCACTTGAGACTCTTTTGTTTCCTCTCTTTACCTTAAGAGAAATAAATGAGTTGAAGCACGTCGACCTTTCTGACCACAAGGCTGCTGCTGCTGCTCCCTTAATGCAGACGCACTGCATTCATTTTAAACAGAGGAAGGACTCACTCAGTGTCATAAATTGTTTTTTTCTCTCTCAAAAAGAACCACAGCTGCCGCTTGAAAAGTTTTAGCTTAATGCATTCAGAGTAAATAATCCATTGAAAAAGCACAGAATAGTTTTCAGTGTCATAGCAGCCATAGAAATGACAGATGGAGAATTTTCATTGTGAAAAACACAATATGTTATAAAGAGTTAACAGGATACAACATAAACACTGATGTGGTGAGTCTGTTATCTTGTCAGCCTCTACTGGTGATATGGAGGAACTGCAACACCCACTGATTAAATCTGAAGTGAAACTTGTGCTTCTTTGAGGATAAAATGTCACGTAAACCAACCAGAGGAGGATCTGAACGACGACTGTACGTCACAGAGGAGCCAAAGGGAAACTTGATTTTTGCAATTATGTGTTTTCTCTCTTTAAAACAATTCTAGCAGGTCGAGCAACGGTGGTTTTCTGGCTACACAGAATGCATATTTTTAAGATGTTTTATAAAAAAAGGGGTATCTAGAGGAATATCCTCCAAAGAGACTGATAAAAATCCTGAAGAGAACAATACCTGGATGCATTTTAAACTCACAAACTCGGGATGAACAGGCGAGTCAAGTGCACACAGTTTGCAGACAGTGTTTTGGGAGACTGACAGGCGTCTGTGCAAGAGCTGATGACATTTTCTTTAAATTATACTGTAAAACATTCGACATACGTTGATTTACTTGCATGTTGCATCATATAAGTGCAAACCAGAGCTAGCAATACATTTTCTGTGCATATTCCTGCGGTTGCCATTGCAGGAAAAATACAAAAAAATCCCTCATTTGACATCTGACTCAACGTGACACACTCCGCCTCTCTGCAACTCCAGCTAGATTAAAACGAACTCCAAGAATAATGTGCAGTTATGTTTCATCCAGGCCCGGTGAAGAGCGGACCACACGGCACAGTCGTGGTGTCAGTTTGTGGCCAGTAAGCGCCCCGGGACAACCCAATAAGCCTCCTATAAAAGTCACCCACGAAAACACGGCGACCCAGGCGAGAGCCGCAGCGCTGTGGGCCTCCAACCTCAACTCGACTGCTAACGGAGGGAAACACTGCGAAACCCACAATCATAAAAGTCAAACTTCTAATATAATGTGACAGACTGAATGTAAACATAACAAAAGACGAAACAGGTTTCCATTAAAAACGAGAACTGGCCTGGGATCGGCAGGATTTCGCCCTTTATTGCGAAATTAAAAAGATGTTGTGAATTAGAAAACAGTTTGCAGTTGAGTGAATCTCGCTCACGCTGCTTTCACTGCACGTTTGCCCAGAAACGGTGATATTAGACTGAATCAGCCGCTGACACGGTTTGAGTTTCAGGGCTCGAAATGAGTCACCAGAACTCGATCCAGATTAGAAAAGAAAACAAAAACATAAAAATTGAATTAAAGCTCGGAAACGCGGCGAGTGATGAAGCGCTCACTGTTACGTCTCATCTGTTATGTTTCCAGTAATAAACTGAGAACATTGCAAAGGGGCAGTTTTTAATTATTACAGATAAAAGTCAAGATGCGGTTGAAATCTCAGTTTCTGGTTTCGTTGTTTTAATTCTGGCAGCTTCTCTTTTTATGTCAGTAAACAGATGGTGTAATATAAACAGGAAAAGACACCAAAACCCTGGTCGTCTTGGTTCCTTTTAACCTTTGCAGCTTGAAGTTAAAGATGGTTGCAGCTCAGGTGATGATGGTGAACAAGTGTTATGACTTGAAATACTTATAGTTTGCACCTGCAGCGTGCACATTTGTGTGCAAAGCTCCATTTGTGTGCAAAAAGGACCAAACTTTGAAATGTTTTACCATCATATGACCTTCTGTTTTCAACATGGCGTCTCTGAATATACGGCTAATTCTGAAGAAAAGCATTAAATCAACATGTTAGTAGTAAAAAAAGCTAAAAACTGCACTTTTAATACAATATTTTGACCTTGTTTTTAATGTTTTCACTACGAGCTGAAAGCCAAAACATGCAGGTGCACAACGCCGCCATTATAACGTGATGCTCCTCACTCACGACTCTGTTCACTGTACGTGATTAATCCCTTGACATTAGCTTCTTGCATGTGTGTTTTAGCTTAAATCTGCATCTGAGCACATTTCTGCAGAGATACACTCGTGCATGTGTGTGTGTGTGTGTGTGTGTGTGTGTGTGTGTGTGTGTGTGTGTGTGTTCGTGCTGTCTGTGAGTCACGTGAGCCCGTCTCACTACAGGCTCGAACAGCTGCAGATTGTTAGAGTCAGCCTTGCTTTGCAGACAGAGCCACGGGAGGAGAGAGAGAGAGAGAGAGAGAGAGAGAGGGTCGGGCGAGGGGTCGTTAGGATGCCGACAGTGTGTGTGTGTGTTTGCGTGTGTGTGTGTGTGTGTGTTTGTGTGTGTGTTGGAGCGGTCTCAAGCTCAGGACTTGGCCTACATTCAGCCGAGCACCAATAAAAACGAGCAGATTCCTAATCATTGTCCCAGTGGTGGTCTGCATGTGCACATGCATATAACCACAACACACACACAAACACACACACAAACACACACACAAACACACACACACACTCTTACCTCTCTGGTCTATTATCACCTTGGTCCATGCGGCATTCCCGTCAGACCTGAATCTTCACTTTGGGAATGCACCAAACCTCAATAAATGTCTTTTTTTTACATGTTTGGGCTGTGTGTAATTGCTGGGATATGCAGATAAACCATCCTGACACCATTTTTCATCCACGCTTTGTTTTTTAAATGTTTTACGGGAGCAGATATAACTCGGTCAGACAGGGCGGGGACGCACTTTGAAGTTACAGACATTTCGAAAAAACAGAAATAAATCTGAATGTATCTCTGGTTAGATTTTTTTGAGCGTCTGAGCTAAGTGGGGGTTGTTTTTGTGGTCAGATAATAAGACGACAAGACGCGTCGTGAATCGTGTCCGCAGCTGTTTGTGAGCACAACACGTATTAAACCCAGAGCGCTGAAATCAAATCCTGTCTCTCAGTTTATATTTTCCTACAGACATCTGCTATTCTAACCAGCTTGAATCAAAGATAAAGAGCCTTTCGCCTCTGTTTGCTGAGCAATTTCTTTCTTTCTTCTTTTTTTTTTTAGGGAGGAGAGGAGCAGAAAATGTTTGCTTTGAGGTCAGAAACAGTCAGGATGTGATGTTCTGTTCCCTGCAGCAGCGAACTGGGTCAGATCGACTCGTCCTCTCCGTTTTTCTGCACCCCTCGAAGGAAACTCCTGATGCGGAAAGAGATAAAGCCGAACCATCCAGTCTACAGTTACAGATGAGCCCAGACAGTTTAATTGCTGTGAACAATGCACCCAACTTTTCTCCCCCCCTCCTCCTCTCCCGTCTGTCTGCCTGTCTGCCTGTCTGTCTGTTCATCCTTCTCTTCATTGTTCCCTTTCATCAGGCTCCTTCGGCCTTTCAGGTCGACCAGACGCAGGTATGAACCATCAACACATAACTGAGTCACAGAGGGATTTAAGACACAATGGCTGTGTCTGGATTTCTTCCTGCTGCTGCAGAAATGTTCTGTCCTTCGAAAGTTTATTTTCAAGATGTCATTTTTAATCCGTTGTGTGTATTATTTCTGCCAGGACGACCTCTCTTTTTTCATAAAAAACAAGATATTTCTCAGCATAAAAAGGGCAGATTGCATGAAATTAAATGAGTATATGTCAAAGAAACTGTAAGGTTTTTAGATTATTCGTGAGTTTTTTCGTTCTGTGGCACTTATGACATGTTCGGAGACTGTAATCACAGCTTACAGTCTCGTTCCTGTGCACTTTCATGCTAAAAACACATGTAAGAGCTGCTTTCTCGCAGGGAAAATCCATTAAATCTCCACTACAAGCAGGAGAAGAACAAGCTGCATGTCCCCTCCGTATAAATAACACCGCGGATCTTTCATCTTAATCAACTCAGCCGCCCACCACACTGTCACAACCCTCCTCCCCTCCTCTCCACCTCATTAAGACAAAGGTTCGGGGTCACGGTGGTTTACAGCTCGTTTTGATGAGTCAGACTTATTCACGAACGCCTGGTATTGGATTTGTCTGAGAGACGAATGATGACTAACACAGAGGATAAACAAGGTAACAAGAGACGATGTTGAAGAAGCTCCAAACAGAGGAAGTTCAAAATCTGCACGTTAAAAAACCTCATAAATAATCATGTCTCGAGAATTTGCATTTGGTTTCGTGCCAGAAAGCAACATGTCTTAACGTCAGGGATTGCGACAGAGTGGAGGTTTCGAGAAATCTGAAAACACCAGCGCCACGAAGCTGGCATCAATAAGCTAAAACCGTCAGAAGTTTATGGAAATTTCACCAGGATATTACGGTTAATTTGACAATGATAAACTGCTGTTCAAAACTCTACATGTTGCACTTTTAACTGAGGTTGAGTCCAACATCTCTAGCGACCGTGACCCCATTCGAGGCGGAGAACGGATCTCAGTAGTAGTAGCACTAATTCCTCTCTTTACAATCTCCATGGAAAGTTCATGTTGGGAATTTCCAGTCCGGACTTTGGTGGCTCGACTACAAGTTTGGCACATGGCCGCCTCGTGTGGGTTTTTTTTTTTTCTTGCTCTTTCCTGCAGTCATGCCCACATAACTGACCTACAAACGTGTGTGAAATTTACACATGCTGTGAATGTGACCCAGTGTGAGCGATGGAAATGTGGGCCTTGCCACATTTAGCCTCGTCATAAAGGATATACTGTACCAGATCCCGGCTCTGACACGGGACTGTGGGGATTTCTTGAAGGAAAAAAACACAGCAGTGACAGGCAGCATGTGTGGCCTTCGGTCTAGTTGAGGTCAGACTAATATTTGACATTAATATTCATGCATTGTCAATGTTAAGTTTTCTTTTTATTTGCATTTTGGCCTTAAGTTCCTGTTTCTCTCCCATCTCACTGCTGCAGAGTTGAACGTGAGCGTCTGACGTGTATTCAGAGGAAAAACTGCGACAGGAAACCCTCACTTATGAGACCGTGAGCCAAATTTATCACTCCCAATTTGTCATATAAGACAGCTATTTTAGGACCCCCTTTGTGCTGCTTTAATAGGCAGCACAAAGGGGTCCTAAAATAGCCTTTAAGTATCTACGTGCAACACCAGGCCTTTAACTTAATCTAGGGTAAACCCAGCTATTAAAAAATAATAATAATGACAATCAGAAAGTGAAAAAGTCTGGAAGTTTCAGTAAAGTTGTGGCTCTCACAGGGAACTTTGAGCTTGTAGACTTAATAAAATGAGAAATCAGCCCAATCAGTCTTAATTAAAGCTAAGCAATGTGTTTTACATTTTAAAACATGTTTAAAACTGCATGTTTTGTGTTTGAAAGCTTCTAACAGGAAGACTCTGCACGTCGTACACAGATGCCAAAGTGCATCCTTGTGTGTTGAAAGTGATGCAAACAGGATCCAAAAAAAACTACAGGATGTGATGAGTTTGCACTGAGAATATATCACACCAACATCACAACTAAATCACAGAAAATTAAAGGTTATGTGCTCGCAAATGGGACAAAACCCGGCTCTTTGCTCTCCCTGATGGAACCAGAAAATGATCGTGACTCCGGTGCACTCGCTGACTTGCAGAGGAACAGTGGTGTCCTCAGTGGAGGGTTGGGTTTTTGGGAAACCTGGGTCTGGGTCTCTGGCAGCAGGAATCACCTATTTTCTGTTTGGCTCCTTTCTGAAAGAGGAAGACAAGTGACTTTCCACTCCAAAATGAGTGCTAGCAAACGCGCTGCGCTCCCGCTGTGCGACAACGTCAGTCCGACCAAAGTCAACAAGGCCCGCTGTGTGAGTGTAACCAAAGGAGGGCCGGGGGGCCGGGCAGCGGACGGCTGCGACTCCTGTGCGACCACACAATACCCAGAATAGAGCATCATAAGCATAATGGCTTCATTCAGCCGGGCGGTCAGTCGCCCTCAGACACGTTTCACATGCCTTTACGTTGTTTTGACCTGGTTTAAGCTCAAGATTCATCGTGTTTCTCGGCAGAAAAGTTTCCTAAACTGAGTAGAAAATACGTTTTCTGATTGATGAAACCTCTCTGGCGCTCATTGTGTTATTCTGCGAGGAAAAGTTCATCCATTTGGCAGCTGACCGGTTTAAAAAACAAACCCACCTCGCCGCCACACAGACGCACAGTATTCCTACAGGACTCCATATTTGCAGGGCGGATTTGATTTGACAGTCAGAAAAAACTTTCCTCCGGCTACGAAACCTCGTAGAGGAGAAATAGATTTGTCACTACTTGGCAAAGCTCAGGGCTCAGAAAGGCCTGTTTGCACGTGAATGCGAGTGTTTGTATGAATATGTCCAGTGATGATGATGATGATGATGTATCGTTCAAGTCACTGCAATTAGGACGTCATCCCACTGAGAGCCGCCGTGCATCACCGCAGGGAGAAGATGTGGGTCAGTTTTCAGGCCTGCGAGAGGACGAACTCGCCCCAAAGTGTCCACATTGATCACATTCAGGTGTATTTTCATTCCAGCAGGGCGAACGGTGCCGACGGTGAGACGGCGAGATGGTTTTTCCCGGGCGGCGTTTGGCCCGTTTTGGGAGATTTCGATGAATTCCTCTCAAACCGCTTCTACTCGACTTGTTTTTGCTCTTTTCCAGCTCATTTCACGTACTGACAGGCAACCCTGTGCTTCGGATGAGAGGGTAAGCGAGTGTGGCAGGATGGTGGTTGAGCATTAAGTGTGTGTATATGTGTGTCTGTGTGTTTCTGTATTAGTTTATGCACACACACACACACACACACACACACACATTTGTGTATCTCCTTAGCAGCGCGTGTCACTGTCTGTCTATGCAACCAAGCATTTCTAAATGAGTGTGTTTTTCTGTGTGTGTGTGTGTCTAGACGAGCCTAAAATATGACCACGTGTATGTGTGTGTGTGTGTGTGAGTGTGTGGATAAATCAGTGTATTGGTGTCTGCCTGTCTGCACTGTGGTTTTTCACAGCATCACCCACTCAAATAACTCAAATCAAACACTTAAATTAAATCTGCAGTCAAAGACTTAAGTCATTTCGACAGAGACTCGTCATCCCAGACATTTTTTTTTAAGCTGCAGTCAGTCAATTGGTATTTTTTAGGAATAAAAACTATATTCTCCATAAAATAAGCCATTAAAGTCACCAAATATGAAGAAAAATCCTCCTCTAAGGAGAGTTTGGTTGCTGTTAACACATTTAATACACATTAATGTTACTAAAGTGCTCATGAGCAAGAGACGCTGGTGCACCAAACTCACCTAATAAAAGGCTCATTGTAAAGAGACTTTGCATAAATCCACTTACACTCTAATCAGCCTTTTACCTTTAATCTCATTCAAAGCTGCAAAAGGGAAGTCGTGCATGTTGGCGGCTCTGAATAAAACCATCAACACCTGAAAAATCTCATGAGATTTTAGTGAACTGACTCCCTGTGAGGCTTTAAAACGAAGGCGGACGGAGGAACAGGTGAGTAAAACTGTGAGAAACTTCAGTGCATTTCATGTATTTTAAATTTCCCTGCAGAATGAAAAAATCCTCTTATCTCAACCTCATATCATGTCTCTTTCTATACTGAAGGGAAATCCACACTCACTCGTGTTAAAATGTGTGTTTTGGCTGAAGGCTGTCAGGTAAAAGTCAAACAGTGTCACGTTTTTAGAAACAGAGTGTGAAACCTTAATGAGATTTTTACTGGAAACCTCAAATCTTCGGGGTCTTTACAGACAGAGTTCATGTTCCTCGTTACACTCAAATCCATGTAAAAACCCCTAATAATGCATTAAAACAAGAGGGCGAATGTAAACCAGTAAATATCGTGATTTTAAGATGGAAAAGTGACCAATAATTAACTTAATTTACAGTAATAAAGGCTTTTAAAGGCGAGTAAAATTAATAACTGAACTCTGCTGTAATATATGCAACCAGCTGGGGAATAGCAGCTACAATACCTCTTTATTTACCGCTGACCTGGATCAATTACTATTTTCCAACATTTGTTCTCAGGATTGTACAACATTTTATAATAAAGAGAGTTGGAAGGAAAATGGGCACACTTTGTATTAAGGGATATTAAAAAGTTTGCACTAGAAAAAACCCACCGGCAGCATTAATGATCAGCCTCGTTCTGACACACTTTAAAGCCACCGTGTGTTTTTTTTACGAGAGCGTCGCCGCCAGTTTACAACAACAACAACGACGAAAAAAACCCCCAAAAAAAACGAAAGATCGGCCAAAAAATTGTTCACTTCACGATGTAAACAATGCCAGTTTTCTCTCTGTGCACTGTATCTGATGGCAGCCTGAGGAGTGTGTGTTAATCCAGCTCAAACCACACGGCTGATCCGACGCCAAGTGGGTCAGTCTCACTGGAGCAGACGAGGACTGATGGAGCTGTGTAGGTAGAAGGAGTGAAAAAAAAAAAGAAAAGAGAAGAGGAGAGGAAAGGAAAGATTGGTGGGTTTGTTTATTTAGCCCCGTTCTACTGGGAAAGTTCCCCGCTTGTCTTTGAAATCTGTTCACATTTTTACTAAATTAAAAAAAAAAGAAGAAGAAGAAGAAGAAGAAAAAAAAAAGGGGGTCACGGGCCACAACAAGGCCGCGGAACGAAAACAGTCGTACATCGCTGAGGCAGGCACTTTCATCGGAGTGGAAATGTCTTCTGTATGTATGGATGTGTAAGAGGATTTAGTGTGTGTGTGTGTGTGTGTGTGTGTGTACACGTGCACACATGTTAACCACAAACAGACTCGTCCCAGATGTGAATCAGTGTGAAGCAGCTGGACGAGTTTTCTGAGGGCTTCGGAGGTGGTCAGGGCCACGTCTGCACCGGCAGAACTACACACTGTACAGCATCCTGATGTGAGGCTACACACAGAGAGTGTGTGTGCACATGATGCCACACACACACCAAACACACACACCAAACACACACTCTCATTGTTTTTAGTTCGCGTATGAATCACCGACTGCTTAACTAGTCACCTAAATTGCTCAAATTACACAATAATCTGGCGAACAGCTTTGACCAATTTTAGGTTTAGATTACAAAAAAAGAAAAAAACACACAATAAAATGAAAACATGAACATGCCCTCATTTTTATTTTTTTTTTATGTGCTCTAGTTTTAATAGAAGATCAAACAGGAGGGGCCAAAAATAAAAGCACAGCACTGTTTGAGTTTGTCTCGTCATACAATGAACAATTTTTGAAATCGGATTAGTCGCCCGGTTTGATTGGATTGAACGGTTCAGGCCTCGGCGTCGAGTTCATGAAACAATAACAGAATTAGGGCATACAGATATACATCAGGAGTGTTGCTCGGTGTTATTTCCAGCCGTTCGCAGTGCCACGGCTCTTATTTCTGGGCACTCGCTGCCATCTTACAGCCAAATGTGTCAGACTCATTATCGATAACGTCAGAGCACGCAGACCGAAAGTCTTAAAGAACCGCTAATCTCACTTACTGAACGCTCTAATAATTTATTGTAAATGATAAAACCAGTGCTGTTGCAGTAAAACATGAATCATTTGTGGTTTTGTATGACTCAATAACATTCGACTGGTGTGTTTTTGTGGGATAAATGTTTTTTTTAAAAAAAAGATGCAACTCTAGGAAAAAATATGATGAAGCAAAAAAAAAAGACACAGGTGTTTTTCCAGATAACTTCATCAGCTGGCTCCGACTTTCTGCGCTCTTAAAGAAATATATTTCTGTTTTCTTTTAAGTGTCTCACAATCTATTAAGTTGAAACACTGCAGCCTGTTCGGATAGAGACAGTTTTGCATTGAAATTGTGTCAAAAATGACAAAATCTTTACAAAAATCATGGAACAGCATTAAGTTTCCACCAGTTAAACATGAATAGACTGAAGGAGAATGTATCTGGAAATAAGGTGCATATAGACTGTTAGAGACCAAATCAGACGTCATTGATTACAACCGAGCATACAGCACCAAAATCAGGTCAGCTAATATAAAAAAGATAGATTTGCAACTTGAGATGAAACATTTGAAGTATAAAATGTACACATGGCCACAGTTTACCATTTTTATCCTCTTTTACAGCACTTGTTTTCATCAAAAAAGGGCTACAACAAAAGGAAAATAATGTATGCCCAGATGGACCCCACTGCTTTTCTTGGCATCACACTCACTCCCAATCTGCGCCTCTGATTAGGTTTTGGATAAAAATATCAATCAGAGACAAAACAGGGCAAATCAGAGGTTTATTCAGGCAGGTCTTGCCAAGAAAAGCAGTGGAACCCATAATAATGCTATTGTCTTATTAGCGCCCCTCATCAATAATTCTTTACTGAGTTAAATAAAGTACAACTCTCAAAATTAAATGCAAAAGGGGGAAAAAACAGGGAAGCTGAGCGGGTGAGTCCCAGCTGGCTCGTGCATTGTGGTTAATGGAGTTCATCAGTTACAGTAGTTTAGCAACTAGTACTGCATTAAGTCACCATGTCATCACCTGGAAAAACCACAAGGGCTTTTTTCTCAAATCTGGAAAAACCAAAACTAAGTAATCATGTGCTTTTCTATTAACCGAACTGAGGCTCATCACAGCATCCTGTGCAAACATTCAGTGTGTGCACAGCGATTATACGGCAAAAACACGAGGGTTAAGGTGTGTTTGTGTTAGTGTCAGTGATGCAAAACCCTTGTTTTCAATTTTTCAATTATATAAAAGCATATAAATACCACCATTTTAAATTAATTATATTACATGATGACTCAAAGCATAGCTAGTCGTGTCAGCTGCTTTTAAAAAAAAAAGTCTGCAGAGTCAGCTGGTCTGCTGTCTGCTTCTGGTTATCTGATGCCGTCTCGCCCTGTTGTTGATACAGCGACATTAACCATAAATTCAGAGTGTTTCCACACAGACGCATCGAGGTGTTTACGTGCATGTGCGTCTCTGAAACCATGTAAATGTGAGTTATTTGCTCAGTGCACAACAGCAGCTCGTAAACAGGCTGAAGCCACAAACCCTGACCATCATCACACACATCAGCCAAATCGACCACGAAAAGCCTCTTTTTTTTCCTCTCATCACACAAAAAAACACACAGACAAACAGCCGAGGGGCCGACTCGTGTCTGAAAACAACGTCCTGTCCGACTCAGACGCCGACTGCTGACAGCTGATTCAATCTGGATCAAGATGCTGAAACGTGTTGTTGAAACGGCGGCGCTCTGTGTTTGACGGGCGGCTTGACATCAGCCGGTGAAACGTGATGCCGATGCGCCGCTTCATGGCCATACACATGGAAAACACGAAAAAGGAATCAATTTCTCCTCTTGCAATCAGGTAAACATTGTTAAAAAACAAGAGCGGGAAATCTTGACAAATCCATTAGAGCGAGGAGGCAAGATTATAAAAGACATCTGTTGGTAAAATATACAGTGGAGATGTTTGGGAAACAGGCTTTTGTCTGGAAGGGACGGAGAAACAATGACGAGGCGAAACTAGAAGGTGATAATGAGAAAAAACGGAGTAGAAAAGCTCATTTATTGATGGATTTAAGCCAAAAAGGAGCTTATAATAGAAATAGGCTGGATTAATGCTCCGGTTATGTCAGTATGTGTGTGTGTTCGTCTAAACTGGACAAATTGAAAGCTTCTCTGTGGATGTTGAAGTCGCTGTGGGTTTTCTGACTCTGAGAAGATGTGGTTTAGCAGTCAGTGGGTTGGGGTTACAGTGTGGGTTTGGGGGTTTGAGTGTGAGTGTTGTTGAAGGAAGGAAGGTGTTTCACACAGGATGCAGCACAAGTGTGTGTGTGTGTGTGCAGGTGAACACACTCCCAATTGTAATAATACGTTTATTTAACCACACATGCTGTTTGTCTGGAGGGATGACAGCGTGGGTCTGATGGTCAGTTCATCACTTTGATTCAAACTAAATATCTAAACAGCTTTGCACTGATATTTTTAGTCTCTAGAGGATGAAACCTACTGAGTTTGATAACTGAAACCAACATTTTATTAGCATTTTATGTTATCATGTTAGCATTTACAGTGTCTTAAAGCTGCTGTCATCACTTTTGCATATTTTTTAGTTGATTCCTTGAGTAACACATGTTGCTTTCTGCCATAAAAAGACGGTAAATTAATTTTTTTAGGAAAAAACAGTCACTAGCATTTCATTTTAGACCTTTAATATGGGTCTAACTTTCCTCCTGATGGCTTTAAATGTATCAAATCATATCTACAGTTTCTTTACATCATCATTTTGGTATAAAGTCGCTGTGTTTTGGAGTCAGAGAAGATGGTGGCTTTGGTGACAGGATGTCGACTATAGTAGCTAACGAGTCTTTTATTCCTTATAGTGGCAATTTTAACACAATGCCTTATCTATACATTTATATATTTGAGGAAAATCAAATATTTTAAGTAATAATTACTTATCAGTTTCAGGGGAATAACAATGGGGTTCTTGCATAGTTTAATAGATTGTATATCTTTGTTGATTCAGTACAAAACTTGAGCTTTAAGTGCCAAGATCTCAGTGCATCTCCATGTTTTTCTGGTGTTTGCAGGCTGTGCAGGGTGCAAACATCTTATCTGATCGTTTCATTCAGAGCTCATGTGGACTCTGTGGTAGAAA
>JAQMCX010000041.1:8810005-8853431 GCA_029814765.1 Acanthurus leucopareius | reverse complement strand
TGTTTGCAGGCTGTGCAGGGTGCAAACATCTTATCTGATCGTTTCATTCAGAGCTCATGTGGACTCTGTGGTAGAAATCACGATCCGATTGATAAGAAATTGGATCGAGTGATTGCAAACAGAGTGTCAGAAGTGCTCTGCAGCAGATGCAGTTGGCAAGTGAAGCGTGTTTTTATTCTTTCTTGAAACACTGGTTTGTTCGCTGGAAACGGTCGTGATAAAATTCTTCCAGCAGAGGAAAACTTCTTGAAGTCTATCTCCAAAATCTGTACTTGAGCTGGAGAGCAATAACAGTCTGTTGTGATATTTTATTGACTGAGCAGCTGTTAGTCATCGTTTGGCTCGAGAGCTTCGTGGAATGAGGCTAAAGTTTTTGGATTTGATCAGAAGATGCACTGATCTCCTGAAAAATCACACATATTTAAACGTTAATCACAGAAGAAGCGAATGTGGGACAGAATATCTCATAAAAATCACAGATTAAAGCTTTTAGATTATGATTTCGTCCTTGTGTCTAGACTGAATTTAATCTGCAGATTCTACATTTATCTTTTTATTTTAAAAAAGTTTTCCAGGTAAACAAAATGTGCTTAAATACACCTCCTGTGCAAGTAGAGCATGTGTGTGTGTGTGTGTGTCTGTTTCTGTTTCCTGGCTGTGCTAATGTGCACTTGTGCATGTGTTTTGTTTATGTACACTTTGCAGTGTTCTCCTCTCCATCCATCCATCCCCAAAAGCCCCCCTCCCCCCCCCCCGGTAACATAAACCCTCTGGCTTCGACAAAACATAATTAAACGCAATAAAAATGTGACCTACTTTTACGCGATCGCAGTCGGAGACAGGAGGGCCCTCAGCACAGACAGGGTGTCTTTGAGGATTAGCACACACACTTTTCTCTTTACCTCTTCCCATGTAAACCTGGTAAGGCTTCAGCCTGATGCACACACACACACACACACACACACACACACACACACACACACCCTCCCCCCTCGCCTCACTTTGGCCCACATCCCACACTGACTCACGGGACTCCCACCTCTCGGCGGCCTCAGGTCACAACTCATTTGCAGGGGCCATCTGTGTTTCCCACTCTCATCCCTCGCACTGTTTTGTTGGGCTGGGAGTCGCAGGCCCGCTCACGTGTTTCCCCCTCCTACCATCCCACTTGGACCCGAGCGTGATAATTCATGTAAGGAGGGGGAAGGGGGTGTGGGGGGGCAGGTAGGTCGGCTGTTCTGTTGTGTTAAAGTGGTTAGATACCATTAATAAATTCAATTCCGACGCATCAATGCGAAGAAACGCTGACAGATATTTGTCAGAGGTTCGCCACCCACGTCGGATTATTGTAAAATACCACCATGACAGTACAGTAACGTCTATGTGGGAGTTTGACAGTTAAAACAAATAAAAAAAATCTTAAAAATCTTGTTTCTTCTCCGTCTACAAACGCTGGAGTTGTAGGTTTGGCAGGGATTTATCTTAAAAAAATCTGTCATGGAAGTCGAGATGCGCTAATCCGTTTCAATCAGCGCGTAAAGCCAAAGACAGGCAAAGATGACAAGTTGAAGACATATGGGTTTTAAGAAAACATCACTCTTATCCCGCTCGCTCTATTATTTGCAAGCGCATCAGGTCGAAACGTGAGCCGATGTTTTCCAGGAGCTGCTGAGGCAGATTTCTGCATATAAGTGTCTCGTGGTTGTTTCATTGTAGGGTCTCATCTGGAGCCTTTGAGCTGTTTTGACCCCTTAAGTTTTCTTAAGCCAGTCAGCAAGCGAAAGTGAAGCTGTCACCGTCTTGATGGGCGCTAAGGCCGTTAGCACCGTGGGTCACTGTGGGGAAAGGCCGTCTGCAAAGCTAATTAGCCTCTCAGCGCACCATAAAAACAGACTGAGCCTGCAGCGAAGGGAAAACTTTTCCTGGCTCGTTCTCCACATAGAGGATTTCTTTCCAATACGACAATTTGGAGCGATGGGCGGTTTAAAAAAAAAAAAAGGAAAGAAAGGGTAACAAAAAAAAGTGAAACTCAATCTCCCACTCCCAAAATATTTGCACTCCTGAGAAAAACAAAAGTGATCTGATCTCCGTTTCAATCCTTTTTCGGTGACACACTTCTGTGAGGAGACCACAGGGAACATTGGAGCAGACACATAATCTTTTTTTTGACAGGAAAATTACCCAATGAAGTCTAAATGTTTATATATTGTACACCGGCGAAGGAGACGCTCACCAAAAACCGATTGGCCAGAGGCGACGTCCCACTCAAACACCTGTCAGATGGAAAAGTAAACAATCAAGCCTATTTTTCGGTGATAAATTACGCCGTGCAGGTAAACTGTGGCCCACTGCCCTTCTCAAATCCTTTAGTTTTGGGACGAGTCTCTGCACTGATGAGGCACTGAAACAATATCACTGTTGATGTTGGAAATGTTACTGTGACAAAAAATGTAATTCTCTGTGAAAAGTTGTGAAATGTGACTAAAAAGTGGATCAAGTTGTGACCTTTAAGGCTGCAAAATAAAACCAACGCACAAACATCAATAAACTGCAGTTCCTCGAATGACCACCTGAGGCTGTCTAGAGCTAATCTTCATATATTGTTATATTAAAATGGTCAAATTTACAGCAGAAACAAACAGTTTTGGTCTCTATAGTTACTGTCACTGTTCAGGAAAACTGGGAGTGAATTCTTATATGACTCAGAAATTATATTTTATAAAGATTTATAGCAACAACATGTAAAAAAATGCATTTAATGCTGTTTGGCCTTGCTAACACCACTTTTGTGAATACATATTCCAAGTTTCTGCAACAACAATGTGAGTTGAAATGTACATATTGTCTACAAACAACACTTTGTTATGTCATTACAACATATGTCTCATGTAAAAACTCATGTCTTAAAGTGGAAATGAGAGTTTGCTCGAACGCTGCACACGACTCATAACAGCAGCGAGCCAAGCTAGCCTGAAAAAAAAGGGACCTTTGGGTTTTGGAAAGGTGGTTGTGGGAATAAAAACTCCCCACAGCTTTCCACTAATTCTACCAAAATGATAGACTAACAAAGGAGACTGGAACCAAAACCAAGAGGAATCAAAGTTTCAGAGTCACAGGGAAGTGGGGGGTCAAAATATGATATGAAACGAAGGCTGAATGAAAAAGAAATTTCACAATACAATAAGAAAACACTACAAACACACAATCAAACAGAAACACAGAGTCAACTGAAGGTGTAAACTATCTGGAGACACACAACCAACTGAGCAGGAAGACACCAAACTCCGTATAAAACCTCATTTCATTCAGGCTGATCACCATCACCTGCAGAAGAACATCACAGGTGCACAACTTCTGATGAGCAAAGGTGACTGACGCCTGTAAACCAGAGCTTAAGATGCTTTTAATCAAATACTTGGGATTATTTTTCACTCTAATCTTGATCTGCTTAGATGCAACATTAGTCAAAATGTCATATTTCTGACCCTCTTAGTTATTTAATGTGATTTCAGAGCAAAAAGGGAAATGCCAGTGCAAAGAAAAGTAGGGTAAACATACGGAAACATAACGATTAGATGAAAAAATTTGCTGGCAGTTCTTGTGTATTCAACAAGAAAGACTGTCTCTCTTTTGACAATCCTGCTTCCTTTGTCCAAGGAGCTCGAGCAGCCAGTAAAAACGCACTCATCTAAGGTGCATATAAGAAGGAGAAAGAGCAGGTAATTGTCCCCTGAAGATGATATCTTCCTCTTATAAACTGCAAAAACAGAAGTTGTTTTGATGACACGCAGCACGTGAGCGCTCCTTTCCATTGCTTTCCTTGGCTCGACTTTTCACTGCAACCGTATATTATGTTTTATTTCTGCTGTGATTAAAGTATACTCATGGAAAGGTAGTGGAAGACGAACGCACAAACAAACTGTGGCCTCATTCGGTCCAGATGCTGCGGCTAATCGCGCTCAAATAGCACAACAAGTCCCTGAAATAGCTAGCATGTGCAGAACGGCACAGTTTACCGATCGAAACATGACAAAGAGAAAACAGAGAGAGGGAGTTCAGCCCACACACACGAGTGACCCACAAGCACCTAAAGCGGGCCCACTCACTTTCTCTACCACACACACACACACACACACACACACGGGGTTTAAAACACATGGAGATCCAGTGATGTTTTGACAACAATCCCAGCGTGATTTACAGAGCACCCACCAGACTTTTGCCCTCTTTCTCTGACTTTCATTCCCACTCTGTGTGTCAGTTCATGTCTGTCTCTTGTTTTTGCTCACACACACACACACACACACACACACACACACACACACACACACACAGACACACACACAGAGACGGAGCTTTCTCTCAGGTGATCCAGATCACAGTACTTAATGTGTCACGCTTGACTCTCGCCTCAGGCTGTGGGACCACAGAGAGGGCAGGAGGTTTTTCTCACACAACCTCCCAGGTTTGAACTCGTACATGCTAATTAAAAACACAAGCTGAGTTATCATCTCTGTCATCTTTTATACCTCCAACCTGCTCGTGTTTAAAAGAATTAACAAGGACTAACCATGCATAACGCAAAGTTTAGTATTCTGCAAAAACTGGAGATGATTTTGTTTCCTTCAGCGTGTGTTTTGATTGGTGGATCAAAAACACAAACCAGGTGATGATGAAGCTTCTGTCAGATCTTTAACATCAGGTTTGGAAAGCAAATCAACATTTTACTGGAGATCATTATTGTGATTTTTATCCAAAACATCATAAACGTGCATTTCGTAGCCCTGTTGGCATCACTGATGACTGAGAGTCACGAGACAACAGGCTTCGTCTCTGCAGCTGCTTTGAATGAGCAGACACCATTACTGAGAATTTAATTTGCTGAGCTCTTAAGCACATTTAAATTTTCCACATCATATCCAGTTTTGGGGGTTTGTGCATCGCAAATTAATGCATTTCTGTGATCACAGAGGAGATGTGACATCATAAAGCCGTGACTGGTGGGGTCACAGGGGTCAGCGGGTGAACCCTCGGCGCTTCCTCTGCATGCTGCTTTGCAACCCGCCTTCAACTCCATCCCTTCCTCTCTCACTCCGTGTCTGATTTAATCAGGGTTATTTCTGTCGTCACTGATGCCAGCTCTGCTCTGTGCCCTATGGGGGGTCTCTGCTCTCGCTCTCCCTGCCTCAGGCTTCCCACACAAGCATGTCGAAGGGCAGGGAGGCAGCCATACTGCCGAATATAACTTACTGCAGATGGAAATTAAAGTTTTTCTTTGACTAAAGTGCTTCAAACTGAAACGTCTGTATGGAAGGTTTGATTTTCTGGTGCTGTGTGTGTGTGTGTGTATGTGTGTGTGTGGTGTCTTTTGCTCTGTGTGTACTTTTAAATTGTACAATAACTTGTTAAAAGTCTCCTACCTGCTCGGCTAATTGCTTAATTTGTTTCAGGTGTCTTTTATAACTTACCGGCACTTTATAAGCTTTCAAACAGCTTCTCAGAAAAAGGTTAGCGGTTGGTTGTAGTTGTGTTTTTAAAATTCTGCTGAGCGTCTCAAAATTCATTCAAACATGGCAGTCAAGGCAACCAAAAGATGCTAATATGCATGCATTTCTTTTTTTAATTGGATTAGAGACTTTGGGAACTGACTTTGTTGAAGTTATGCATTAAACAAAGAAGATATAAAGTGTTATTGTTGTTTTTTTAAGGTGGATTAGACAGATTTTGTCCAATATTTAAACAGATCCAGACTCACCAGGTTCCTTCGTGCTCTCTATTTTTAAGCACAAGCAACCGCATCCTGTTTCCAGTTTATTATTTAGCACACAGATGTGAGAGCGTAATCGAATTTACTCATCAAACTCCCAACAAGAAACTGAATAAGGGTCAAATATCGGACTACATGCTTAGAAGAAAAGTGCAGCTTTTGATAAATTGGTTGCTTTAAGAGGAGATATTTTACAAAATAGCAAAATGCAGCTTGTTTACAGCCAGTTTTGAGATGATTTGTCCCGTCATGTTGCCCTTGAACAATCTTGCTGACAGCATGTTGTGCACAAGCAGCACTCACACCTTAATAGGCCACCCAGGGATGTTCAAACGCCCCAGAACACGAAGCCCCCCCGGGGTTATCCGGTCCAGCACAGGAGCCCTGCTGGAGATCCTTCTCCTCCTGGAGACTCTGTCAAAAATCTCTGCAGCAGATCTCTCATAGCTACATGAAAGTCTGCTACCGGTAAGTAGGCCATAAAACCACAGGAAGGAGAGGGGGGGAGAAAAAGTGAAAGAGCCTCCGTACTGGATGCCAAAACACAACCACCCTCTCCTCCCTCTCTCCCCATGCCTCCACTGTCCACACACCCAGTGCATCCTCCCATTGCTGCACCCCCCCCTCCACCCTTAGGTAACAGACAAATGGGTCAACAAGACATTTTGGCTGTGGGACGCCCCCGCGGTGGACGGCGGGGTGGCGCTTATCTGCACACGGACAACGCCGGAAGCGGAGGGGAGATCCAGGTAGTTTGCCGAGGTGTCACCATAATTAGCCTCCATCATCACCCCCACTCCACCCCCCCACCCAGGAGAACTCAGGCCTTTTTGACGGAGCAATTGAATAAAGATGTGCATGCGTGTGTGTGTGTGTGTGTGTGGGGCGTGTGGGTTTACAGAGCCAGAGAGGAAGCTCTCGACAGCTGTTCCTCTCATCGCCTTTAACTGATGAGGGGAAGCAATCTCCCCTCTCCTCTCCCTCTCTCCCCCTCTTTCTCTCTCCATCTCTTTCTTCTTCTTCTTCTTCTTCTTCTTCTCTCTTCCCCCGTCTTCCTCCTCCATGTCATCGGAGTGGCTCAGACCCGAGATGCTTGACCTGTCACACAGTCAGGAGAGGATGTTCGTGGTGAATGGGGGTTGATTTCGATGTGTGTGTATGTGTGTGTGTGTGTGTGTACACTGCAGCTAATTTTCAGGAGGCGGGTGCGCTGGTGCTTGTGCGTCGTCTGTATCCTATCATCATCTTCATCACTCCATCCCCCACCATCCACCACCCACCACCACCCTGAGCTACTAGACTCTTGGGCTGCATCAGGGATAATTACAGCCTCATTGATTGTCATGCCGGAGTTATAACTAAATTTCCTGTCATAGTTTTCGAGTTTCGTGTTACACCACGCAGGAGACCCCTCGAACTCGACCCTGCAAACTTTTGAAATACAGCAATTCCCCTGTTTTGCATCTCGTGTCACTTGAGAAGACTCCTGAGTGAATCTAAACCCGATCTGTGCGTGGACAACTCCTCTGCCTTCGCTCCCTGGCAGTCGATTCTAAATGTTCTGCCAGAGCACAACAACAAAAAAAAAAAAAAAAAAAGCAGAAAAAATCTCTGTGGGATGTGACTTAAACCGAGTGAAATGCTGAGGCGGCAAACTCAGCTTTACAAAACCATGACTTCTCCTCTCAGCTCTTTATATGATCGGTAATGACAAGCAATTAGTGCGCTAGTCGCCCGAGCGAGTCTGAGTAACAGGTGACTCTTGGTCAGTTTCCTGGTTGTTATTTTCCGGTGGTGCCACTTTCTCTGACATCATTTACCGGACTGGGCTCCCAGTTCCAGTAGGCCGATGTTAAGAGCTGGGGGGGCTGGCGAAGGGGCCGCTTGGTGGCCTCTGCCAAGAAGCACACACACCGGCGAGGTGGAGCCCTGTCGACACCTTGGCTGTTTTGAGCTCGTGGCACAGCAGAAGTGCAGTTGCCTCGGTTGAAACTCAGGCCGGTGTGATTAGCCCGCTTACTTCTTGTTATTGTCAGCAAAGATTTCCATCTGAGGGAGTTTTTCAGGGCTCCGTTGTTGGGTTGTAACACAGATAAGCCACACATGGAAGTTATTTCGGCCTATCTCTCGGTATAAAGCCCAGTTCCTGCATCTGGATTGTGTAGCGGCTTGTTGTTCACATTTAGCACCACACAGGAGTGCAAAACATTGGTGCAGGACCAAAAAACATGCAGCTAAGAACAGCTAAAGTGAGCATCATGTTATCTTTTCTAAAAGTTGTGGTTTATTATAAAATTTGCAACAATGCTATCATCATTTTGGTAATAAAATATCTTTTTTTTAAGAAATTGCATGAATTAAAGCCAAAAAAAACCTCCTCATGCTTAACTTTTTGCAGAAAATCACTAATTTATTGCAGAAATTAATACATTTCTGAAGTGAAACTAGCTTCATATCGATGCTTCTGCAGGATGTAAAAATGTCCCACCACTCTGACTGTCTTTCATTATACTTGCTCACAGCCAATCAGCAGCATCGGTATTAGAATAGTTGTGGTTGAGGGTGAAAACAGCATGATATGAACCCTGAATAGAAAAGTGGGCACGAGTTGTGTTTCTCTAAGTCTGTCTGTCGTTCAGACTCATGAGGATTATTTTCTTTATCTCTGAAGGTCACAGAAACAGAACACCTGTCCTCTGGCTGGATAAAAGTACTTCAGAGCCATTTTTAAACTAATTATACGAAGTACAAATATGCTTTTTAAAATGGGGGCATTCTTTGGCTTTTTTTTAAAAAGTTTGGAATTTCTTAAAAACACTTCTTTACGTTCCTTTGAAATAGTTTTCTGGCCTTTTCCAAGCTCCTAAAAAGACCTGCCAAAACTTTTCACTTGTGATAAAGTCTGAGAGTTTTACGGTTTCAGAAGAAGGGGGAACATCTCAGATGTTACACATTTCAGACTTTTTGGAGCGGAAGCCTTTTGATCTCCAGATTTCTGCCATCAACTCCAAGAGCATTGATCAGCTGGAGCGAGCTTTTATCCAAACAGAAGGTTGACCTCTTTTTGGAGACTCGGGGTTTCTGCCTGCTGCTGCTGTTGCGGACTGAGAGCTAAAACTGCAGATCAGAGAGCTTTTCAACACTCACAGTGGGAATTTGCTGAATGCACGGTTCAGTTCGATTTGGCTCATTTTGACTCTTCTGTCCTGATGTTTTCATCTTTATTTTATTCTTTTTGGTTCTATTCTAATTATCTTCCTTTCTTTATTCGTCCCATTGTATTTACGAACAAGTTTTCTCAGGTTTTAACAGTCAGGAAGGAAAAACTTAAATATGTCACAACCTGAATATGATGTGTGAGAACAACCTTTTACCTCGTTTCACCATCTGAGGAAGTTATACGTACGTTTCCCTAAAACACACCCTAACTTCCTCACGTATCTCACATGTGAATGACTAACCTGTGATGCGGGAAGGTTGTTGTTCTGGGACATCCAGATGGGACAATATAGGCCGTGAAAAAGCTTTGCAGATGGTTGGTGTCAGGTGTAGGACGAGCTGACCTTCATTATTCCCGGCATTACCGTGACCGGTCGTGAAAGGGCACGGGCGTGTGTCAGCAACCGGGAAGTAAAAACTTTATTGGGAGGGCGTAAAGTGGATGGGAGAGGTCAGGAAGTCCATCACAATAGCCGAAACTATCAGGAAATGTGGGAACTTCGCTGTGACTCAGCAAAGTGTGGACTGATGATTGAGAAACGCCGCAGTTTCAGACGGGACAGGAGGGTCATTCACAATTTTTAGCCCTTTCAAGATTAGAGTGCAGACCGTCTTTCTTAAGCAAACTGCAGCACATTGGATCAGCTTATCTGCCTTATAAATGCCTTTTTTTAAAAAAAAGTATTGTCGCTCAGATGACATTTTCTTTGATTTCCAGGACTTCAAAGTAAAAGTTGGAGGTCTTCCGAGTTTCAGTTGCAGACTTCAGAGCTCCGGAGCTTAGGTGGAGTGAAAGATGATCCATTTGATGTAGGAGATTTGGTTAGTTGAGTAAATTAACCTGCTGAGGAGCTCCCTTGATCTACTGCTTCAGCTTCAGCCTGTAATGAGCCTTGGCAATATGAGAGCTCTTTGTCAGAGCGGCAGACAAGGTCAGGTTGTGCAGATTTATTCACAATCCCCACTCGAATTAATATCACGTGCACGTCTGGAACCGAGCGAGGCGAACTTGAAAAATTACACCACTCCGTTTACTCCGGTGTATCTGTTGACATATGGACTCTGGAGAGAGGCATCAGGGCTGGAGATGGCGAGATAGGGAGAGTGATTGAACGGGAATGAGAGTCCAAAAGGGATCAAGAATGTCAGAGGAACCCCGGGAACGGGTTTGTGTGATTAGTTATACTCTCGCAGGGCGGTGATTTGCAACATCTGCCCTCTTTCGCTCTATATGTCAAGGTTGCAACCTCATTCTTTCCTTTGTTCGGATGTCGGAGAACCCGATGGTGTTCATGGTCAGTAGGTCAAAAGCCTGTGGGTGACCGGCTATAATGCAAAAGCCACAAAAGCAGTTTGGCTTTGGGAAAAAGAAGAAAAAAAAAAAGGTGGAGCGGTCCAAGTCTGTATCCAACTGTGTGTGAGAGACAGGCAGAGACGCAGCGGGAAAGCATGCACAGACACACAGCTTTGGACCGAAGCTCGATGTAAAGCAAATCACCCGGATCAGCAGTCCGGTTTAGCCCAGTCACGGCAGACGGATAAATCAATCTTCATTAGTGCGGCGCAGACGGCAGGAGCCTCACAAGAGCGAGGAACTGCAGATATGGAGATGATCGCCTGCTCGGTGTAGATCCAAGAATGGGGCATTGAGTTCATAAAGTCTGGATAAATACAACCAAAACAACAGACATCCATCCTACCCGCCATCTGTTAAGTCTGACGGTGAGGGGAAAGTCACTAAACTGGCTACTGTGCAGAAGTATTATTTCATTTAATTGCACAATATTTCATCTCTGATGTTGGGATCTCTCCGTCAAAACAATATAAAAAGAGAAGATGTGGTTTCATGACGTTGTAGCATGGGATCATGGGATTTGTTTATTCCATTGTTAAACAGCCACCGCTGCAGATAAAACTCTGTCTCTTTGACTCAAGAGACAGAGGCTGTCCTTTTATTCACGTCACATTTTCCTAAAAGTTACGCAACAGGTGGCAAAATAAAATGCAAAATGTTCTCTAGAATAAAAATATTATTCATATTTATCGTTTTAAAATGGAAATTTCACCCAAAATGATCTTAATTAGAGCAAGACGCACACCTCATCAGCAGTAAAAGTGTTGCTTTGTACAAAAGTGTTGCAGGAAGACGGAGCACAAGAAGTTAACAACCGGTTCAACAGAAAGTGGGTTGGCTGGCCGGTTGCCATCCAAGTCAAGCAAAGTCAGACTTCGGTCTCCATCACCTGGCTGTGTGGATTGAGTTTACAAAGCCGTGGCCTGCAGAAGACCCCCACGCGGATTTGGAGGGGAGGTTAGGGAGGGCTCCTGTTGAACCGTGAAGGAAATGCTGAATTGGACTTTCGTGCTGGGCTAATTTAGGGGAGTCCTGTTGTTTTAACGCCATTCCAAGGCTTCGGACCGCTTCGGGTGGAGGGGGGAGGAAAAAAAAAAGAAAAAGAGGCAGACAGAGAGATTCTTAACCCACTGCCCTTGGGATACCAGTCTGCATTCTTGCTGTTGGCTTGACCACAGCAGGACCCCCGCAGTGGGCCGAGCCTGAGTCGACTCTCATCAGAGAGGCTCCTGTTGCACCGCGTGTGCATTTTCACCCTATTTACACAAGAGTTTATTAGCATTAAAAGTACATTAAGCCACTCCCGCCCAGCTGTGCACATGCTTGTTTTTAATATCTCCATGAAACGTTGAAATGCCAGAAATCTAAAAAAGGTATTTGAAACATTTGTGTTAATATGTTTGGCTGCAGTCGCTTAAGAAACATGTTTTCTTCTACTTGTTCTAATTTCCGGCGGCGTAGACGCAGCATCTGCGTTTTGTTGCCACACACCGACACATGCCGACACTCCACCGCAAGCTCAACAAATAATGAATGAAACACGGGCGTCTCTGTCTGACTCTCCCTTTGTCTGCCCATGTGTTGTGAGTGGGCAGAAGGATTTATTCATAAATGAAAAATATCCGAATCTTATGTCAGCAAGAAACGACTTCGTTTACTCGGACTTGTTTTGGTGTCTTTGGTGTATTTATGTTTGCCTAATTTTCTTTTGCAGACTTTCGGAAAACAAATGCATTTGTTTACTAGCCGCCCTTAACCTCTTCAGTATGGCGGATGTCAGACATGTAGCCGCAAAAACATCCTTTCAGGTATATTTACTGCAGAATCAGAGTGCATTTAATTAACTATGAACAAACAAGCAGCTCAGCTGTAAGTCTGAGTTATTTGATACAAACTCCATCAAATCGAAGCACAGCAAAGTTTCTGATTCACAAAGTTCAAAAAGACGACAGGACCAAGCAAACAAACGATTAATATAGACGCAGATGCAACCAAGCCGGCCAATAGGAACACAGACATGATTGACAGTCAGGAAAATCAACCAATGAAAGGCCTTTAACCACCTCTGAAGTTTCACATATATGCACACAAACACATATGAAGAAGATGCGACATTGTTGGCGTGTCATTTCCATTTTGTGATGCTCTTAACTGTGAATGAAGTGAGTCTGTTTGCTCTTCAGCAGCTCAAGTCTCATTTTTGTAAAAAAAAAAAAACTGAACTGGGGCTTTTCCATAAACATTGCATGAGGTTTTGACTTTATGGAGGCCATAAATTGTTCTTGTGAGCTTGTGCACCCAAATGGGGCTTCATACTCCACCGCTGCAATGGAAACCTACTAAACGCAGGCAGGTGTAATGCTCAGGACTTAAAGAAGTGCAGAGTTGAGTGTAAAGATGTTTAGATGAGCATTTCTTAAAGAGCTGCAGGCAAAAAAAGGGTCTGTTTTGAACCAGAACAGAAAAATGGAGGTAAATAGTGAATCTGGAGGCTCCTGCTGCCTGCTGGGCTCATCAGCCGGCTGCTAGGTTTTCCCAGAGTCAGGAAACGTGACACACGATTTGACCTCCTGGACCTGTTGGTGCTGCTCAGTGTGTGTGTGTGTGTGTGTGTGGGAGCAACAGATCTATAGATGCACACACTCACACACAGAAATGCCAACAGGATCTCATATTAACACGACGTTCTTTTCCATCCTCAAGCCAGATTTTTGTTGTTTTTTGCCTTTTCCTCTCGTGTGCTCTTCAGTGTGTTGGCACACACACACACTCACACACACACACACACACGTCCCCCTTCAGTGAAACAAGGACGAGTGGTTTTGTCACATTGTAAAGTCATCAGGAGGTGGGTGAAGCTGAAGCAGCAGCAGCAGCGGCAGCAGCTCCTCTGCCGGCTCCCTGCGTCTGAACCGTTTCCACCGGCTTGTTATGACTCTAACAGTCACATCCTACCCACTCACCCCATGGGAGGAGGTGCAGAAAAGCAGAGAAGGAGAAAAACCGAACGAGAGATTTAAAGGGATAGATAGACTCCTGAGAAAGGGGAGCGAATACAAACATAAGAAGGTGATAAAAAAAAAGGGGGTCTGGCATTCATGTGAAGCAGACGGATCCAATTCCACCCCCCCCTCCCTAAAGAGTTAATGACTGATGAGTGACACATTTGATTTTTCTTTTCCTGATACATGTATCGGGGTTTATTATTATTATTATTGCATTATTGCATCTTTCAGCAGTGACAGCCTCTGGGGTTTTTCTCTCCCTTTTCCCTGAGTAAACCGCCGCCGCCGCTCGGTTCGCGCCCCTCCGTCAGCGACATCCTTTCAGCGAGTGTTTGCAGCTCATTTCAGGCCTCCAAGTGGCAACAAGCTGCTTGAACAATTGAGCTCTCCATCAATTTGCAGCATGAGATGAAACATCCTTTATTGCAGCATCGTAACAGCCAACATGTTTCCCGCTAATGGCCGGCTATAAAAGGTTTTATTTATCTATGCTTTATATTGCCAGTCGGCGTCAAGTGTTGAATGAGACAATTTAGACCTTTTTGCACAGAACCGAGTGCGGCGCGGCAGCCATGTATAACCATTTATTAGCAGTATAAAACATGTTTTGAGCTCTTATGGTAGTTACGGGTGGTTATTGTGGTAATAATAACTGTTAAGCAGTGTCTCACTTGGTGGCCAGTCAAAATATTTCATCGTTTATGGAGCCAGCTGCTGAAAGTTTTATATTTTCTGCGTGTGAAATGAACTACGAGGGGCTTTACTTTGGACATGGTGACAGAAACCACCTCACAAACTCAATCCACAACTGTCTGCTTATGTGTCTTATGTGCATGCGTCGTTTCGTTATGTCTTGTTTTGTTTTTCTTTGTGCGTGCCGTGCTGAGGTCTCTCTCTCGCAAAAGATATCAGGATTTCAATGAAAACAGAAAGCAGGTTATATAATTCAAGCATTGCATTCAGTCAGACCCTTTATAGTTTATTATTTTTGGAGAATTAGATGAGAAGAACAACCTGCTCTCATGTCTGTGCGGAAAGTGTGATTTTACAGAGAGGGGCGGGTTAGCTTAGCTTAGCATAAAGAGTAGAAACAGCTAGTTTGACCCTGTAGCATAAGAGCTTTGAAGCTTTTAAGTCCACTTATGTTTTATCAAGTTTGCTTAATCTGTGCAAATGCAAAAGTGCTAAATTATTTCCTGTACTTAAAAAAATCCACTGCATTCGCTTCCATTAGAGTGAATTCGTCCGTCTAACTTCAACCTTTAACTTTCAAACCTTAAAGTCTGCTGGTGTTTATTGTTGACTATATGAGCTCTTGTTTGTTCTACACATTAAAACACACTGCATGCATGTAGAGATGCACTGACACCAGATATCAGTGCAGCACTGACACAAACAGCTGGATCAGGAACCAAAAACATCAATTTATTTAATCCAGTACTTTTATTTTGTTGCATCATGTTTTACAAACTCAAAAAGCCACATTTAGGTCAAACCTGATGTCGCCTTACATACAAAACAATGATGCCTGTCTTTTCTGTACAGTATGGCATTCAGCTGACCTGTTCAGACCAACAGTGATCCACTCAAGCTGTTTCAAAGTGGCAAAGATTTTCTATTTTCTGTTCCAAAAAGGTCCAGAGAGGTGGATGCTGAAAGGAAAAAACATTGGTATCTAATTTGTGCTTTTTATTGGTCGATACTCAAAGCCCAGATATCAATATCTGGACTGAAAAGTTGGATAAAAGCATCTCTGTTGCTTCCCTACATGCACACATACACAGCACACTTTGTATTATTCACTGCAGGCAACATGATCACACTGAATGCTGCATATTTGCTTTTTAGGTATGAGAGATGAAGCCTCGGTCAAAGTAAGTTTCAGGTGGATTTATATCACCTTATATGATAATAATGCACTGATGTTGAGGAGAAATCTGTCCTGAACGGTCAGCAAGAGCTGCTTCATCAAAAGAAACTAGGCTGCATGGACTATTAAAAAAAAATAAAACAAAGAAAAATGGCCTCAGTTCACCGCTGAGCTGATATCCACATGTGACCGTTTGGCTCCATGTTGAACAGGCAACTGTAAGTCACTTAATTAGCAAGTCTAAGCATCATAAACTCCAGTCTGGCGGTTGCTTTGTCGCGGCCTTCGCACTGGAAACCACCACATCCTTCGCCGAGACGCAATTATGCAACGAGAGAATTATGCCTTCAAACACCGGCTCCATCAAAACGGCTCAACTGGATTTAGGAGAAAAAAAAAAAGACATCTCACGGTCAGGCTTAAGAAAATATTTAACAGAGTGAAATTACATTCGGCGGGGCTGTTTTGTGAGGGCGGTCAAGCTGAAACAAGTTCATAATAAAACGGGATCTTGAGGGGACTGAAACGACAAACAGCACTGAAAGCCGCGGAGGCCTGTGAAAAGCTGACGGGGCAAACCTTGTAAAACATGACTGCAGCAGCGAGGAGTCACCGAAAAAAATGTGCTGCTTTATGCTTTCATGGGTTTTTTTTTTTTTTTTTTCTCAGCTTGACAGAAAACACTGTGAACATCCAAGAATGAACGCAAGAATCTTAATTAAAGCCAAACCAACAAGTCTGAGCTTCAATATTTAAAAAAAAACAGCGGAGCCACAACAGATGGACGTGCGGTTTAGGATTAAAAGTCGACTTCTAAACATAAAAAAATCATCAAAATGCTTCACTTTGTTTTCTATCTGTGTCTAGAAGTTCTCCTCTGTGTCTCCAGGGGGCAGTGTGGTTGCATCCCTGCGGCCTGAGGTTGCATGGAGGTGTCTGCAGAGGCCTGGAGCTGCTCTCACATTACACACTCTGACACTAAGCTTTTACTCCTGCGGCTCCTTCGAGAGAGAGAGAGCGAAGCCCTGCTGTTTATGCCAAAGTGCCAGAGTTAAGCAACTAACATCTAGATTAGAGTTCACGTCTTTGAAAATATCCATGAAGCTCAAAAAAAAAAAATTTTTTTAAAAATCCTCAATTAAACTAAACACAGATTTCGGCAAGCGAGTGTTTGGCGAACAAACACGCCATTAATGTGATGCTTTGATTCCTGGAACGTCGAAGCTTTTTGGTAATCTTTCAAACTTTTTTTTTTGATTTTTCAGATTTGTGCCTGCAGAGCAGTTTTTTAAATAAAAAAAATGGCATCATTCCCTCTGGCTCAGCTCTTTTGGATTCACGATGCTTCTCCACCAGATCTGTCTGCAAGTGGACAAAGCAGCTGTTGGCAACACCTGTCCAGATGGGGTCAGCCGCCAGCACGAGACATTCAGCAGTTACGGCGAATCAGAGGCATTTTGTTGGCTACGAACCCCGTGCGACCATCTTGAAATATAAATAATATGTCAAATTGTATTAAACTTCTCCAACATTCAACAGTCACACGGAGACGACTGCGTTTTATTAATAGCAAATTGGAGCGCTGACAGTTGCCTCATCTCACCAGAATCCGGCGCGGTCATCAGACTGGCATGGCGCGTCGAGCTGAAAGGGGGGAGTGATAGTAGTAATGTAATCACCGCGGCAGGCTTAGCAACTTATCTGGCTACGTATGATCTGTTTATGGTCAACTCTCTGAAATATGGGTTGATGGCAAGTCCAGGCTTGTTCTCTCAGGGTTGAGGAAAGGTGAAGTCACACAGAAAAGTCCAGGAGTGAATGGAACATCTGAACACGTTTGTATCTACAAGAGTGAGGTGACGTGATGTTTCCAGCCCTTCATCCGTGTCTGCCGTGACGGCTCCGCTCAGCTGTTTTCTTACTGTAGAACCGACCTGAATCACCAGAGTTCAAAGCATTATTTAACTATTTAACCTCAATAATATGAATTCAGGGTATTTTTTGATGATATTCTGACTTGAAACGGGGTGAAAAATGTTTCTGAGTGAGTCACATTTGTCTGTTTATGGACTTATGTGACTTGGATGATGATTAAAATCACATTGAGTTACATTTTGATTTGATTTAAGTAAAACTGGATCCTAATTTCTACAGAATCATCTCTGGTTTTGACTTTTTAATAGTCTGTGGCTGTAATTTATGGAGTTTTCTTAAGCAACCTCTAATATTAAGGCAATTTTCTTGGGGTTCACATGAGGAAACCTGACTGTTTGAATGTAATCTGAAGCATTAATCACATTAAAAATCACTCCAAACATCATCTTATTAAGCAAAGAGAGGTCAGAGTCCTGTACTTGTTAAATTATGTGTCTTGTGTTGTTTCATTTGCTCGATGTTTGGCTGAATAAAATCTAAATTGGCTCATTTGGACGGAGTTATAGCTGGTGTTAGTCATGGCCAGGTGTTCGCAGTGTGTCGTCTCTGGTTCGGACTGTTTTAGCTCGATTCGCTGCAGTCGTGCACGAAGTTTCTGCAAACTCTGACTTTTCTGCACATCAGAATTTCCTTTATACAATTTCAACATAATGTTGCTCTAAGATGGTCAGCAAATCAGCTGGAACAGAGAGAAAAAGTGGGAGAGATTGGGAGCTGGTGGTGTGTGTGTGTGTGTGTGTGCGTGCGTGTGCACGTGTGTGTGTGTGTGTGTGCGTGTGTGTGTGTGTGTGGGAGGGGATTAACAGAGAAAGAGAGACCTATGCTCTCTCCACAGTTCCCCAGTGCCTCTTCCAAGAAATGGTCAGAGAAGAGGAGGGAGTGTGTGTGTATGCATGTGTGCGTATGCATGTGTGTGTGTGTGTGTGTGTGTGTGTGTGTGTGTGTGTGTGTGTGTGTGGAGGAGGGGGACCGAACTGACACACGGACAATGTCAATGTCAAGACATGCGAGCTGTAACCTCTAACGGTGTCTGCATCACAGGTTCGATGCAAGAAAAGACAAAATGAAAGCAAAGCGAAGGTTTTTTCTCCGAGTTCAGGCTGATTGTTCTGTTCTGTTCAGTTCTGGATGAACTTTTACAGCCGCAGCTTCACTGACTTCATGATGACAGCTTCTTATGTTTATACTGAACCGCAGCTGCTTCTGAAAGCTGCACTTTAGACTGTTTAAGACTCATGTAATCTTATTAATAAAGACATTTTTATTGATGAGGACAACAGAGGCGAAGAGCTGAGTCACACGATTCAAATTAAGTCAGAATTAAGTCACAAATTCAGCAACCTGAATAAAATACTTGACACAGCCTCCAAAATCTGTTATTTAGACAGTTTGCTGGGAATAATTCAATTTCCTGTAATTTAATTATTGGTTCCTTAATGTTAAAACTTTTCATTCCCAGCAGGCCGACACTTAATTAACCAGATCAAGTTTGTTTGATCCACTTCGACTGTTTCCAATTAAGCTGCAGGAGAGATTTTTAAAAGCTTATGTTACTCAAGTTAGAGTTAATAATTTGGTTTGCATGCAAAAAAATACACTGAATTAAAGTTTAAAAAGAGGTTTCAGTGAGTTAAAAGTGTTGATTAAGCAGGATTGAAGCACAACCGCTTACAACTTCAATGAGATTATAAGTTGCATAAAAGGTTATAAGTCAAAGCCCTGTTATTCAATGGCTTAACATAAGCTGAAAAGCAAATTCTGACTTGTTTAAGATTAAAAACTCAATGTTTGGGACTTAATAATGATGAGTCTTGAGTTTGGCCTCGACATGGTTTCACCTCTGGAAGATTTCACCCAAAAACAAAGCGTCTCCGACTGGTTTCTGGCTTCTCTGGCTGCTTAAAAGTCACATCCATCATCGTCACTTCCTACACATTAAAACACTCACTTGCACATTTTTTTTCAGTGAGCAAAATCCCATAATTTTCACAAAATTTACCCAAAGTTGTCCGATCTTATCTTGAGTAAAAGCTGAGCGTTGGTTGTGGTTTTATCTGCATGAGGTCATGTCTCCGTCTTAGTCACATCACATTTTTTTAAACAGAAATGACTCAATTAGGAACCGAGTTGATTCTTGGCGGTGAATTCTTTAAAAAGCATCAGTCTGCAGAACAAATGCACATTTACCCACAATGCATCACACCTTTAAGTTTGCAATTTCAAGTTATTACTCTACTGAGAATCATTGTAGTGTTTTTTTGTACTTTTTTATGGTATGTGTTTAAATCTAGTGGGGGAAATTCAGCCTCCCTGACTGGACTCATAACTTTATCGCCTGCAAGAAATTTCCTGTGTTGCACTACACCTGTAAGCTCCGTCAATGCACCCACTCACACATGTTTATTAACTTATTCCCTATAAGGGATCCATATGTGAGAGTGCATTGTGATGGTGTGTGGACGTGTGGAGTGGCGATCGGTGCACATGTGGCTGGATTTAGTCGCGTGTTGACGTTCGAGCGTGTGTGTTTTTTAATGTCAGTCACCTCGCTGTTGTGTTTTCATAACGTGCACCTGGTTTCGTGTCCGTCCGTCCGTCGTGAAAAACGGCGACGTAGCTGATTGTATCACCCCGCTGGTTTGACGAAAGCGGCCCCCAGCAGCAGCAGCAGCAGCAGTGGTGAATTATCCCACCAGCGCCCGCCTGCTTTCCAAAAGGGCAGATTTCGTTATGTAACAAAGCCAAGAGGCGGCATGGAAAACCTATTGCTGCTGCGGCCCCGTCCCTAATCCTCCCTGCAGTTGGCCTTAAGCCCCTCCAGCTCCGTTGACAGCAGCGGGCCAGGGTTTGTCATTAGGATGAAAGCCGTGCGACTCACCTGGTTACACAGCTGTCTGTTAGGACGCAGAAGGCATGATTACAGACCGGAACGGGTCCTCCCACCCTCGCCAGCAGGGACCAACACGCTTTTCAAGGAGACCGAATGAAGCAGAGATGAGAGGGCCGGAGAGGGTCGGCCGCGCTGTGCCGCGGTTGTTGTTGTTGTTTTGCTGATGTTGTTGCTTTCTGCGCAGGGTTTGCCGACTTTTAACCAGGTGTTACCTGTAAGGTTTGTGCCACATTTATTGGCTTTTTTGCTGCGTTGCCGTTACAAAACACAAGATTATGAGTTACAGCATCGCTGGACTTGAGCCTGCGTTTCATCTTCCTCCTCAGATGTTGTCGGTCTGTTTCTTGTCTGGATGTGCGGTGGATATCCGGCGGCCTGACACCGAGTTCACTTCACCTCTGTGTGTTTACTAACAGCAATATTTCACTTATCAGACCTGAAAGTTTAAAGTAAGCTGCAAAAATTTGAGTTTCTTGATCTTAATGCCAGAATGTAACATAAATATGCACCCTGCTGTATATATAGCAGATAAAAAATACACTATTTACAGTAAAAATCATGTTATTTTTATATATAAAGCATCATTTTGCTTCTGCTGCATCTTGCAATTGTGACTCTGGGAGCTTGAATAGTTACAGCAGATAAAAATATGCCCTAAAATCATATAAATCATTAATCTTCTTAACAAAAATATGGATTATAAGGGTCTAGACTGCAGTGCAAGTTTTACCATTTACATCTATCTAGCTCTTGATGTGAGACTGTGTACAGACAGTCATGCACAATGAGCACAGACAATACTATATATGTTATAACACACTTATAAATGGCAAATCAGTGTTAATATGCTGTATGTCCGGTCTGTAGTTTCAATGAGAGGTTGTTTAATTCACACAAATAATTAAAACAATATGTTTTTCCATACAAATAAATTATGTAAGATTCACTTTAAAGGCAAAAGTTTCAGCGAAAAAATGAAAAAACTACCAAACGGAAATTACAGTTGTGGCTGAAGTGCAATGTGTTATATTGCACAGTGAATGTTAGCTTAAATAATAAAGGAACTGGGTGATTTCTGAGAAGTGCTGCGACAAAAAACCCAAAGCAGAAAGGCAGCTTACCACCTAATAAAGAAAAAAAAAGAGAGAGAGATCAGTTTCTGTGTTGAGTCAGAGCTGCAGCAGCAACATCTCAGATCTCTTCCCTCCTTCACATAACAAAACACAGAACCTACAGCTGATCAACGCCACAACAAGGTCAATGTTTGACTTGGAAGTCACAACCACACGCAGGCACATCAGTGAACTTGTGCCTGGGCATAAAAATCCTCATCCCAGAGGAGCACAACACACACGGAGCATGAGGGTAATCTGGCAATTGGACTGGAGAGATCTGGCGCTCGTGCCTCTGTTGACGTGGGCCGGCGCTGTTGAGAAGGGTCCCCGCGGCCTCATGGGAAAACTCTTTTGACGTCAAAGTGCGTTCCGAGCCCACAGATAGAGTGTTTTCATACGAGCTGCCTGGGTTAGAGTTACAGTAAAGGAGGGGAAATTGCAACCACAGAGCTGCACAGTGAGGAGGTGAATATCTGGAAGCCGTTTCTCCATTTCTTCCCTCTTCTCCATCGGATCAGAGCTCATTGCTCTTCTCTTCACCTACACAGTGAATCACCTTTAGTGTCTTTATTTCACTTTTTATTTCTTTTCTCAAGTTCACGCTGAACTCTTCATGCATTTGTATCTTTCTAATCTGCAGATGTTGCTTTGACATGTGCAGGGTCAGAAGATTATCAGCTTTTTCTGTCCCCTTTTTCCCTAATCCCTCTTTCACAAATGTTTTCCTCTTATTCATAATTGAATTTCTGTGTTCTTTTGTTTCTCTGGAAAGCACCGCGCCAAACGTTTCTGTGTGTAAAAATGCTTTTGACATAAATTCAATTTGACTCACTTAACTTGGCTCGTTCGCTCTCCCTCTCCCACTCGCTCCTCGCTCCCCTCCAGGTGGCTGCGTGCTGAAGGTTGTGTATCTGAGTGGTGACAACTCCAGCTGTTTCTGCTGAGATGTGGAGGTGATGCATCCACTGAGCTCCAGTCGGCGGAGGGTGTGAAGTCGCGGCCAGCTGTTGGCCTGTTGCCTCCCCCTCCCCCTCCCTGTCCTTTTTTTTTTTTTGCAAAAAAACACACGCATAAACACAGATACATGCATGCACATGTGCACGCTAACATCCACTTATGTGCATGTGCACTCGCACACACGCCAGATTTATACACATGCACGTGTGTCTGTGTGCATTTATGACTTCCGCAGCTCAAATGTTTGATTACAGATTGCACAGCAGAGCCGACCACAAATGGAGGGTTTTGTGTGTCAGTAGGTTTTGCAGAATATGGTGTTTAAAACTGAAGTCCTGAGTAAAAGATTAGCTTCAACCACATCTAATGATGGTCCAAGGTCGGTATGGATCATCACTTTCTTCACCGTAAACCCTCAGTTCCTTTCTTTCAACACCGACGCCTTGATGTGTGCCGGCCGTAAAAACACTGAGGTTTGAACGGCAGAGCAGAGAGCGAAACATGTAACAGTTTTTCAGTCTGTGATGAGGTTTTGGGATTCACACCTCCGTGACTTACAGCAGTGTAGAGCCGTAACCAACCGGAGAAAACCTTGGTTGACTTAAATCAACCTACTTTCCAACAAATCCATTAGTTGATGGGATAGAAAAATCTCCAAATTAGCCAAAATGACAAAACCTGGAGCTGTATGTGACAATACAATGGATCAGTCGAACTGGACGTTAAACAGACTTTTGCACATCAGCTTCTTTGTCAGGTGCAAAATCTGTGTAACGTCCAATTAAACCCACGTGTGAGAAGAGCAGATGATTCACTTCCAGGAGGATTCAGAGAAAGAGAGGCTGGAGGTGACGATGACGTTGATGAAAGCTAAACTAAATAGAGTGTTTCCAGTAGGTGAGAATGAACAGAACAGATATTCCTGATTCTCCAGACGTTTACTGGAGCTAATAAGAGAAAAACAACTTTGTCTGTAGCTTTTTCACCACGATTTAGTGTTGCACAATGTCTCACCTGCAGCATCAGACTGCGGTAATATCTGATCAGCACTGACAGGAATGCACAGACTGAGATGGAGCTGCAGTGGTTAGTTAGAGAAGCTAATGGATTAAAAAGCTCTTGACTCCTGAAAGTAACACCAGAGATTATGCAATGAGAATTTGGTTGGATAAGAGCCTACTGACCAGCTGCCCAGGAGGGGTCAGACCCAGATACGTGACGCGTCTGCATCGGTTACGTATTTGCGTATCTGTTTACCTTTAGAGGTAAAAACTGTCCAGTTGTTCACAAGGAAATAAGCAAAGACTCGAAGAACAGCTTTGCTTGTTGCAGTTGGATCTCGTTCTTGCGAGTGTTTTTGTCGATCGCTGCTCTAAAAATGATACGGTTCTGTTCTCCAAAGTAAACGCTGAAATCTGCAGACACGGTCACATGGCTTGAGCAAAATCTGACGGGGCAAAAATAGCTTAGACAGACCATCAGAACCACTATATTTGCAGATAAAACCATAATAAATCTTGGTAATCCCTCACTGCACAGAAAGGTTTCCAAAGAAAGATGTTCTTGAGTTAATGTGGGAAGAAGTTCGATGTTAGCTGTTTTTTGTTGCTATAACTTCAATAAATATGAATTCTTCCCATCAGTCTCATATTGTTTAATATTGTATTTTTGGCCCTCTAATTTATCTGCTTTCAGTAATCACTCCCTTTTTTAGCTCTGCTTTTGTGTCCAACAGTTCCTGAGGAAAGCATCGGATTTGTTATCTGCTGGACTCTCCCTCGTGTTGATTAGCTGGATGCTTGCTGGGTGTGTTTGCTGCTCCATGTGAGTGAGATCGAGCCAAAAACCCAAGTAGCATGCTGGAAAACTGAGACATTTACTTGAAAAACACTCAAACACTTGAGAAAACTGCACATTTTTGCACAATGAGACTCACATTAAGCATTACACAATAAAAACAAAAAATTCCACCTCATGTCAATATAAAAACCTCCTCAGGCGGCGGCCATGCTGCTCATGGAGCTTCTGTTGCTAATGCTAACACAATAACTCCTCCAGCATCTTCAGCACAGATCTCTCAATCTACCTCTCATGTTTCACGATTGATTCTTTTACTCTGTTCACACTTGCGGTCTCCCGCGAAGAAAAAATCAGCTGAGGCCTGCGGAGAACACGGCCATCTGTGACAACAAATAGCAAAGTGCTACGTTCTACCGATCGCCCATTTTCTCGCTGGCATTTGCTTGTTTTCTCTGTTTCCCCGCTACATCTCAGCTCGTTGGACGTTAGTGGCTCGCCGTTTATTTTACAGCACTTTGCCAGGAATGTGTGTGTGTGTGTGTGTGTGTGTGCGTGGGGGGGCACGTACCGAAAATCGCCAATGAAATTCAGCAAAATAACAGTTGGTTTCTTTACAAAAAGGAGATAGGAGGGGCGAGAGGGGGCGCTTTTTTTTTCAGTGACAAAGGTAATTTGCACTAAGGATTGGATTCCAGCTGCAAAATCTCCAGTGTGTGTGTGTGTGTGTGTGTGCAGTGGGGGGGTGTTAGGTAATGGCGAAAAGGTGAGCACAGGCCAAAGTAAACACACCTTTTCACAATAGAAGCCCTCTCTAACGCCGGCTGGCTGGCAGGGGAAACTGCTGGTAGAGCTGAGGCTCAGGAAGTGCTTCTCATGTGTCACGGGGGGTTAATTGTGTTTTAGTGTTATCTTTGAAACGAGACCCTCCATAAACCCCTTCAACACCCCCCCAAAAAAACCTTGTAGACTGCTGCTACACACCTGGACAAACACAACAACATGGAATTATGTATTACAATCAGCACTGTTGTGTACCTGTGCTGCTCGGTACTCTGCGTCCATATTTTGTTCAGCTCGTGAGCATCATAACTAGTGTAGGGAAGGTTACTTTGGACGTGTAATGGATTACAGATTACTAGTTAGAATTGTAATATTCAGACCTGCCAACCTGGACATATTTTGTGTAGGAGGTACACGTTTTTGCAGCAAAGCACACTGGTACAATTTGCCATTCTATGCAAAAAAGATGGTGAGTTCAAGTACTGGTCAAGTCTAACAACAAGATGCAGCAGTTTAGTCTGCCAAAAAAAGAGCAAAAGAAGAAGAGTTTGACCAGTTTTAGAGCCCCAATCATCCACCTGTCTCCATCTAAATATCAACAGAAATGATCATAACTGATAAATTTACAATGTTGTTTAACAGCAACATCAGTTTCATCCTTCTTGTTCCCCTTTTTTACTCCTTTGCAAAGATAAACAGACTGAAGCTGCTGTAGAAAACTGTGCTTGTGATCTGAGTAAAGTTCATGCAGACCAATATTTAATGTTAATATCGTCAGCTTAATGTTGCATAATTTGCAAACTAAACCACATGTGAGGAATGTTTGTTGACTTGATTGGACAAGAAGTGATGCAAACACAAACAAGAGAACCAATCAAAAATTGAGCTTAAAAGTCGAGAGCTTGCAGATACAGAAATGTTTTTCTATTTGCAGAAACAGCTTCTTCTTCTTGATGGTTTTGCACTTAAGTTCATCCAACAGACTTTGCTGAATAGGATCATCCATGATTAAAGCAAAAGAAGGCATTTCTGCACAGCCAAAAGAGCCAAAGAGGAACAGGAGAAAGAATTTTACATGATACATATAAACTATCACCTTCATTTTGATAAGTAACTGTAATCTAATTTCAGATCTTTTCTCAGCATGAACAGTCACAGTTTCTTCCTCTAACATCCGGCATGTTCTCAGTTTGATTCCACCTCTGCCTCCACGTGCTGCAGCTCTCACTGTGTCCTGGCTGCCTCTCAGTGGGGGTGTGCTCCAGCCTTAATGATGGCCTCTATGTGTGGCGTGTTAAGACAGCCGGCGGAGGGGGAAATTGCTGCTCTTGCACCTTGCATTCTTGGGCTGGGTGTCGGGGCCTCGCCGGCGCTCTCTGCGGCTTTCCAGGATTGTAAGCTCGCCCTCAACAATGACTGCTGCCGGCCCGGTTGCGTGTGGTGAGGAAATTTCAGTCAGACTGTTATTCTGACGGGAAAAGAAGCTCGTGTGCAAAGTCCAAATCTGTTCTCATCATTGAAAGCAGCCGATTGTATCGCGTTTTATTACAGCAAAGGCCAGATATGTGAATGTTAAACTACAGGAGACATGAAAGAGAGCAGGTAGCTACGATAATAAATGCAAGGTCTTAATCTGCTCCGCATATGACTTTCATTGCCTCAGGAAGCTTATTACATAAAGACAGTAGCAGTCACATACCACTGATTTATGGATTTGCAGATTTAATTCATTAGAGAAGTTATTGTTTAGTCTATAAAAATTTAGAAAATTACAAAAAATGTAATCCAGACCTCAAGATGACATTTTATTATACTTTCTTAATACTTCATTTGCTTGACCAACAGTCCAAGCTTTGAATATATTCATTTTACAGTGACAGAAAACAGAGAAAATCTCTTGAGACTAATGAATATTTGGCATGTTAGCTTGATAAATGTCCAGAATCATCACTGACGATTCATTCTCTGTCATCTGCGTGAATTACTGATCAATCATTTCAGCTTTTATCGCTGACTTACTTGGGCAGAATCCATTTATTTCATGCAACACTCATGCAAATGCAACATCTGCTGATTTATTTGACCTTACGCGCTCGTTCCAACAACCATTTGCATTTTAAGGACTTTTGCATACATTTGCTTTCATTAGCGTCGCATGTGAATACGAGATCTTATCAGGACGCAACAGATTTTCATGTCATTTTTTCTCCTGCAGATTCAGAAGTCCACAGTCGACATGAAATCCCCACAGCTCTGTTTTAGCCGTAATTTATTGATTGTTGAAAGTTTCAAAGTTAAAAAGGTCATCCTGTGCATCAGGAGAGAGCTATAACTCAGGTCATCATTCTCCTTCTTGGAAAGACCTCCCTTTGTCAAGATTAAATATGTGGCTTGGACAGCAGGGAGGAGATGTGCTGAGCGCATGTAACAACCTGATCGCCAGCCAACTATCTGTTAGCTCTGGTGAGCATCTCCGAGTTCGTGTGACGCCGCCTGCAGAGCGTGTAGACAAGCGAAGGTGCACCACGAAGATCTGTGGAGTACAGTAGGAAAATTAACTGTGTTTTAAAGTGAAAGCTAGAGAAGCTTCCTCAGGGATAATCCTTCTGCCGCTGGTGTCGTTCAGCTCATGTTCGCTTGGTCACGCCGACGTCAGGCTCTGGACTCGCTGTCCCATTTCTTCTCGTTCCATCTCCATCTGCGTTGAAGCCTTGTTGTCCTCCTTGGCCCACACAGCAGCTCCATCTTTTACTCTTGTTTTCATTCTTCTCTCTTTCTCCATCACACATAAACAAAACAGTTTAGAAAAGGAGATCTGGTGCTGGAGTTTCTCACATTTTGCTGACGTAGACGGATGTGAGATCCCCATCGCAGCCCCCCCCCATCTATCAAGTGAGGAGGTACAATTACATAACTCTGTTTACACACATAAAAAGTGGCTAGTTCCTATTGCGGCGGCCGATAAACCAGCAGGGGACGGTAGTGAAATGAAGAAGCTCAGGGTATTTTTTCGAACAGGCAGCGGCGTTGACGTCACGTTCACGTTTTGCTGGCGTATCTGCACGCGCGGTCCCACGCTGTACTACACGTGCTGCGCAGCCACAAGCCCGCATGCGCACATAAACACCAGCCATGCTCTTGAAGACGCTGATAAACACAAAGACGACTCTGCTCGCACTCTGTGTGAACCGACCGAGTTACTTAACCTCGTGTCTCTGAGGTTGACCCCCATTCATAACACCGTCAAAATGAGACGTTTTAACTCGCACATTCGCCTTTTCGACACCCGGAGCGCAGGATGAGTGATGGTGTCTAATGTCTTCACGTGGACTTGAGCATGTGCTTCATAGAAAAACCCATATTTTTGAGTTTTTGCATGTGTGTGCCACTGTGAAATTCATGTGTGTGTGTGTGTGCCACCAAACTTTTCTTTTTTTTCCCACTCAGGGCCTCATCAGACTCTCTTGGACTATTTTCCTTACCTCCCTTACGTTGGTAATTGATTGGCATGATTTACACAGTAATTATCTCTCGGACCTGCAGTGTTTTGATGGCTAACGTGTGGGCCAACGTCAGGGGGGGCGGGGGCATCGACGCAACTCACAAGAGGACATTCATTGCAGGAAGAGAGAGAAAGCGACGTGAGTTACGGAGTCTGTCAGCTCCGTCCCTCCCTCTCGGTAATAACTTGTAAGGCTGTCTCTCTCCCATATGTCGGGCTTCCTCTCCGGTTTTAATGACATGTCCTCAGTGTTTTTCCGAAGCTAGAGTTTATACCCCAGCACACTTTGGATCCACCGGGGACACATTTTAGTTCCTTTTTTCCGAATACCTCAGATAATTTGAAGCATGAGAGAGAATGGGGAGTTCTGCCCGGTGCTATATCTCACACTGCACAACATATCTATCATAACAAGTCAGTAAATTTAGGACTTATAATTGTCCTTTTATTGAAAACAACTGAAAAAAAAACACAATACAGGCTAATTTCCTCTGGAACAAACAGCTTTAGACTCACTCTGCTGGATGCATTTTTCAAAAAACACGAGCCCAGGACTGAATATTGCACGCTTAGATGACAACGTGCTGGAACAATGAGGCAGAAACTCACACAGCATTTAGTGTTACGGCACCCAACAGACTACCAGTGGTCACTTCCCTCCTCCTGGTATGTGTGAAGGCAATAAACCCAAACTGAGTGTAACCGTCAGTGGGAGCTGCTTTCCTCTGATTAACTGAACCACTGTTGCGTTAAGGCCTCAGCAGGCTCGAGTCTGTTCGAGCGCTGGAAAAGCTGAATAAACATCCCGCTGCACACTGCAGTGGATACGTTCATATTAGTTTTAATAATGAAATGAAATGTGTCTGAAAGCAAAAAGCCGCATAGCAGCGCTGTTTTTTTTTTTTTTTTTTAAAAAAACCCCAGGTAGTGCATATTTGTTTTAGTGGCTGATTTTCTTTTTTTCGGAGAAAACCAGGCCTCCGTCGCCGCTGCAGCTGCCCGAGCTCAGGTAGGGGTCAAGTCGCTTCAGGTCAACATGTTGCAGAGATATACAGATTAACCATGCCGGTTATGTAACAGCGGTCGCGGCTGAAGCTCGAGGGAAGAGGGGAGGAATGCGAAGCTCGCAGTGAGACCGTCAGACACATGGGAAAAGGATGCCGCAGCTTCACGTGTCAGGAGATGAGCCAGGCAACCAGCTCATGTCCACTTCAGGTCCTTTTCAAGTCTTTGCATATTTAAACTGACACCTGTTAGTGTCTATATTTAACGTGCATCATCTTTACGGTTAACACCCTCACACAAGAGCCACAGTGCGCGATTGTTCCATTAAATCATGTATTTTTCAGGACATTTAAATAGTTTTCTGCCTGCAAAAGCACATTTTTTTTTATCAACTAGAGGATCTGCTGTCCTAAAGCCGTATGGTCAAGCAGGAGCCACTTCCTGCAGCAGCCGAGTCTCGAATGGCTGCCGAGGTTGTTTGCTGTTGACCCTGGCAAAGTCATCCATCACAGTTGATGCCAAGTCAAAGGGCAAGCTGTCACCACTCCAGCCCACTTAATCTCTTTCTGAATGAACACTTGGCTTCATGAATCTTAAACTTCCATCAAACCCAAATAACATGTCCCTCACTGAGTCCTGTCAAGTCCGTTTTTAAAGAAACACATTCGTATGTTGTCCGTTATTCGCAAGTTTAACATCCTGATGGTTACAGGAGCTTATTTTTTAAAATGTTTAATAAAACACACATTCATATTTCACGGAGTCCATGAGATGAATCAAGGCCAAAACCTTTATGAGCCAATAATCTCTATTTAATGTACAACAAAAATATAAAGATTTGGAGGCTAACTGCAATGTGGAAAGTGCGAATGCTAAAATATACTATTACCTGAATGCCATTCAGCGATGTGACTGTTGTATTATTCTGCAAGAACCCTGAATTAGGTTAAATGACAACTTTTAAGACGCCTGTAGAAGAAAACTGCAAAGCTGAGGGTTGGTGGATAATCTACTGCATGAAAAATGAATCTTAATAATAATCTTTAACATCTTATGAAAGCAGGGGAACGATTGCCGTCACATCAAAATCAAAAGAACAATTATTTCAGGTGTCTGACAGGATGCAAACTCCATCCATCACCCCAACCTCCTCTTCTACATCAGAGACAAACTACTTCCTGTGACAGAGTTCAGACATTAATTGTCACTGCTAAAAGATATTTCCACTGGCCTACAAATGATGCAAACAGGGACAAAAACTCTCTTAAATCAGTCCAACAAATCACATCCTCTTTGTTAAAATATTCACATAATTCCTGCCTCACGGCACGGAACAATAAAAGCTGTTAACCAAGGCCACCGGTGGGTTTTTTTTCTGGTAGGTAATTACTTTAATGACGTGGGTATTTAGTCGAGGAAATGTCACTGCTTTTATGACGTTCTTTTCTTTTTTGTGACTCAAGCTTGACCTTACATGCACCGAACTCCATCTACGTCACAAGTCGTGTGCGGTGATGCAAACTGCCCCGCTGTGCACCTTCGGGCGTCTCGTAATAAAAAATACCAACATTAACTCAAGAATTCACACGTGGTCAGTTCCCGAATGAATAAAAGTGACTTGGTTTTTATTTTTTTTCAGCATGCACGTACATTCGGGTTGGTGTGTAAGACAGCGGTAAGCTGGCATATGAAGTCACGATGTCTCACACACACACGTTGTGTATTGTGTGCCTGATCCCCGCTGTGGCTCCCGGCTGTTTATGAGAGCGTTTCCCAGGGAAAGTCAGGATGCTAATGGAGTCACCTAACCGCTCTACCCTTTAGAGACAAACAGAGCGAGAGACAGAGGGAAAAAGGGAGGAGAGAGGGAGTTTTATAGAGGATACTCCATGATTTCTTTAAGTGATTAAGAGCTACAAGCTACCGTCAAAGCTAGAATTTACTGAGCTCACAGAGAGTTTATGGGAAAAGAATAACTGAGAGTTCCTTTAATGGATTAAGACATCTTTTCCTATATTAAGCATCAGGATTCATATCCTCTTTCAGTTCAAAGAAAAACAGTGAATGCCCCAGAAATAGCTATATCCGTTGTCCATTGGGAGAAAACGGAGAAAAAAAGGGAAATCCTTTGCAAGATGACCAATCTGCAGAACTCCCCGATGACTTATTCGTTTCTAATGATGCAAGAATCATCTCTGAATTTGGCACGATGTGAAACTCTTCGCCCAGAAGTGCCACAACCGCCCAACCGCAACTTCCCCTCTGATATCAGCGGTGACGCCAGTCTGCGGCTCATCACACCTGCCCACCGCCCTGCGTTTCCGTGGGAGAGGATTTCAAACCCCGCTGAGGAGCAGGAAAGGGACTTTTTTGGATGAGGCTTTATTAGCGACACCGTGGCCGATCAGGAAACAAAAGAGGAAGTGACCAGAGGGCTGACTAATGCAGAGCCACATGGTGTGATTCACCTCTGTGGTCAATAACAGAGGGCAGCGCTACTCTTCCAGTTATTGTTTCACAGTTTCCGGGGCTGGACGTGCTCAGAAACACCCTCAGTCTCCTAGTGACCAAATACACTGCAAGTTATGTCCAGTTGAACAACTTGAGCTGGCAAGGATGAGTTTATTTTGCATTGTAGAAATGCAAATACTGCAAATATCATCACCTGTGTGAAGCAAAACAGCATCCTTATCAGATATTTTGTACATTATTATTTTTTTCATCAACTTTTATGCTGTTTATGATGTGATTATTGTGTCTAATCTTGCAAAATTTACAAGATTGGCCCTCAAACTCACATAATACAACAAGCAATGCCTGTTATAAGGTCTCTATATTAAGTTTAGATTAAATTTACTGGTGCATATAGTAATAAACAGATTTTCATTTGTTTAAATACAAAAACAACCAGTTGCCACATGTTGAAGCAGGAGCCTTCTGGTCCCTGGAGAGTCTGAGGCTGTGGGGAAATTTCCAGTTTTGTAATCCCGCCTTTGATAAGGGACGGAAACGTCCTGATGAAGATGACGCATCATTTACGGATATTAATGAGTTGTTTTTTGCTGGTAAAAAAAGAATTTATTGATAAAACAAATCAAGAAATGATTAGATGTCTTGCTCAAAATGCACAATGCCATCACGTGCAATCCCACACATGCACACACCCACACACACACATACACAGCTGCCTGCAAACCAAACACCTGACCAGCGTTTTTCTCTGCAAGAGAGCGGCGGGCGTTTAGTCCGAAACCCACTTCCCTCTGTGTATTTTCTTTGAGTGTTGCTTAAAAGAAGCCCATCATGTTCAAGAATGTGAAACTCAAGTTCTCCTTTCATCAAACCAAGAATCTCAGATAACTGGAGTCATATGGGCCCGTTTGTTTCTTTCCAGAAGAGTCGGGAGGAAAACTGGTTCAGTATAAGATGCAAAGATCCATTAGATCTCGTTTTTCCACAATACGGCACCTTTAGTTTTCAAAATTTAGGCCTTGTTAAAATAAACCAGAGAAATTAAAAGAAAACTCTGGAGGCTCAGTATTAAAGGGTTATTCAACCCTATGTTTTAGTTAACAATGTAATGATATATTCTGTCCCTCTTTTCTTATTTATTTATGTTCATTTTCCACGTTAATGAACTTCTTTTTAGTGTTATGTAATGTTTAATGGGTTCTCTGTGAAAAAAAATCCTGCAGCCTCGTGCTGTTTAAAAATGTACAGATTCAACAAATTATGCTTTGCTTTATAACAGTTTATGCAACAGCAGCCCTGATTCAGACGGTTTATCCAAATCTACATCATTTTTAAACCTTTAACCAACCAAGATATAAACCCTAACAGAGGTGTTGTTACTGAAAAAGAGCAGAGCAGGTGAACTCAGTTACAGGCACGAAGGATAAAAAGCAGAAACAGTTTATTGGCACAGACTCAGAGGTCAACTTGACAAAAGCTGAAGTAAAAACTGTGGTTTAGTGTCTGGTAATGTTAGTTTTCAATAACATTGTGTAAAGCAGAGGGTAAGAATCCCAAATAACTCACAGTAAATTGCCAAAAATAACCATAATATCATGAAAATCATGCAGGGTACAACAGTAACGAAAAGAAAAACACTCAAAAAAAGGCAAAAGTAGGGTCAATATGTATTAATTCATTGCAAAAAGTGCATTGAAGTTGAGCTGAGTGCCTGTTTAACACAAACTGAGTGTAACTCATCCATGTCAACATGTGCCATCACTTTGAATTTTTGGCCAAAATGCAAAAAAGAAGAGAAAAAATAGCATCTTTATGTTGAAGCAGTGACTCTGACTCATCAAATGTCTTTAGTGTCTTCTTATGTTTAATATAAATATCAGTATTTGGCAACAGAGCATCGTTGAGGTGACACCAGAGGAAGCAGTGTGGCATATTCTTATATTAATACTCATGTATATGACAGAAATTTTAAATATGTTGTTGCTTTATGCTTTTGCTTATGCTCTAAATACTGTATCTGCTCCTTTAGAGACTTTAACACTTGCACAAACTGATGACTTGATGCTTGGATTTTCTCCAAAGCTCAGGTCAAAGGTCAGACAAAGATCAATAATACGAAGGTGTTGCTTGAGCTGGAAACTGAAGTTTTTAGCCTGCTGCCTCTGCTGAGTGATTTCATGGATTAAAATCCAGTTTGGATCCGATATTTTATACTAAACGCCGACACTGTGACTTTAAAGCTTGGGAAACCATTGAAGTATTACGGTCTGAGCGGTAATTTTCAGTCCAGGATGAGGCCTCGTTCGAAACCTCAACATGTTAGTGTCACACAGTAAGTTGAGAGCTTCCTGAAATCGCCCTAAATGCCTCAGCATTTCCAGAAATCAGTGAGGATGTACAGCAGCAGCCTTGAATCTCTCCTTATAAGGAGCAATATTTAGCTTTGCAGTCATTATTTTCTTGACTGACAGACAAATTGACTCGTTCCTCGGTGCCTCCGTTTTTTTTTTAAAACCCAGAGAGCCAACATCTTGACACAAGAAGGATGCCGGGAAAGGAAATCGCTTTTCTTTTCGCTCACGTTTTTCTGAGAACTGGAACCTGGAAGATCAGCAGGGTTGCACAGACGGAGGAATGCAGAGGTTTTTTTTGGGTTTTTTTTTTTTGGAGTGAAAGTGGAGGTTGGCAGAGAAATCCCTCCGCTGCTCCAACGCACAATCCTCTAAAGTCACGATTTCAACACAAAGGCAGCAGGTATAACGCGCGCTGGATGATGCACAAGAAAAGCGATACGCTGCAATTACTTTAAACATGAGCGTAACATCATCCAGTAGTTTGGATTAATCACCCCGCCGACTTCTGCTGCCCGGTTTTGTGTTAAACTTAATTGCAAAAGTAACAGTAGTCACTCTTTTTCTTAAAATCAGTGTCAGAAACAATGCAGCTGCTCCGCTTTGACTGCCTTCCCTTTAATTAACAGCTTGATTATCTTCCATTACAGCCTCTCCTGAACTTTCCGTCTCAATCCAAAGGGGGTCGGACGTGCAGACTCAGCGTTAAAGGAGGCAGGACGGCGAAGAAAGAGAGAGAGAGAGCTCGCACCTTCCCTGAAGGTCTATCTCTTTTTCTTTCAGTCCTTGACAAAGCACACATTGCACAGAGCGTATGGGGGGTGGGGGAGGCCCCTGACAGGAATATGAGTTTTTAAAGGAGGGTAAAAGAAAAAAAAAAGCTGATGCATGGACTTACAGGAACAAGGACTGCTCTGTGCAGCCCATACGTTCATGGCAGGTACCTCCGTCTCCGGTCAAACATCAGATGAGGAGGAGGAGGAACTCAGCAGCAAATCATCAGTCTGACAAAAGAGAATATTCGTCCCAATTTTGCTGAATTCCTCTCCTCCATGTCTCAATCACTTCATCTCAAACTTGTGGGTCCAAACTTCATTTCTTTTTATAGAGCGGAAAATATTTACTAAGGTTTTAACGATGACTCTGTTTTTGCGAGGGAAATAAAACAACAAAAAAAAAAACCTACGGGATGAACGGATGGATGGAAAGAAAAAAGGAGAGAAGAGAGAGGTGGCCAGCTCCACCCAGAGACCCAGATTTTGGGTCCAGGATGATGGAGTGTGACAGCGAACAAAGCCGCCGCCGCTGCTATCAAGAGGACGGAGAGAGAAAAGGGGAGAGATGAGATGAAAGAGGGGAGTCAGGCATGAACGGATGTGAGGATACAAACACAGTTACGGACATTCACGGACACGGCGGCACAGAGGGGCTCGATTGAACTAGACGCCCTGGCTGAGAGTTGAGTTGTGGGGCCTGTGGCGGGGCCTGGGGGGGCTGGTGGAGGGGGGTGGGGGTGGGGGTGGATGGATGCCTTTCTCGGCTCCTTGTAAATGGGACAAAACAGGAAAGCCGCCCCTGTATTTTCTCAGACTGCCCCCGTGTACTCCGGGATCAAGGGTGAGGGCCTGGTGTAGATTACGTGAATTGGCGGGAATCGGCAGCGCTCTGACAGCTAAACAGCTGTTTGTGAGGGAAAGGTCAAGGGGTCACAGACAGGTGACTGCCTGCGCGAATCACGCATCAAAGCCGGGGGGGTTCCTCCAGAGTTCAGGGTTATTTGAGTGCAGCTCGACAACAACAAGGCCGCCGTCGTAGACACAACAGAGTACCGCCGCTCTTTATTTCTTCCCCTTTGTCTCTGCGATGTGTTTGATCCTGTGAATATAACCTCATTTAAGCTCCACTGCGCCCCACCAGCAAGAGGCGGCATGAATTGACACACTTTGAAGCGCCGAAAGAGGACAAAATTCGTACTCCCACATACCCGGAGACACCCCACACCCCAACCGAGGGACAATAAGCACAGATCAATCCGAGCGCACAACAAAGAGCGCCTCTGTTTACTATCCGCTGTCAAACAGGAGACACGAGGGACTTCTAACTGCTAATTAGCACAGTAGCTGCACTGTGCAGCGTTTTAATATCGACTTCTCTCCAGTAGCCCTGTGGAGACTTTCCGCTCTAAATAACCAAGAATTGCATCCACATGGAGTGTGGAGGAGTAGCTGGGTTTTTTTTTTTTTTTTTGCGAGCTGTTTGCTCAAGGACCTCTGAGCCTCTGATGAGTGAAACTGTGTCTGACACCGCAAAAAAAACCTGACAAAACACTTCAAAAAACACCTGGATCCTGTTTGTGCGCTCACGTGTCTATTTACATGTTTGCATTTGACGTCTTGTGTGTATGTTTGCACGTGTGGACTTACATCATCTCCGGTGTGTTCGTACTGTACGCGTCAGCATGCATCCAGACCTGCATTTGAAGGATGCACTCAGGGATGCAGGCACATGGGAAATCATGGACTGGCCCCAATTTGTCTGTCTGTCTTTTGTTCATGTATATTATCTCATGCACCAGTGATCAAGATCTAAATCAATTAAGGACTGGAAGCCAGAGTACAGATTTAACCCTTAAAGGTCGCCTGAATCCTCTGTATTTTTGTTTTTCACTTCCTGTTCTAGCATTTAGCATCAAATATCACAAACCGTTCGATTCAGGAGAACCTTAAGTTTCATAAATGTTCAAGTTCACCACAGTTTTTTAAATGAATTTTGAACTTTTTTACTCTAAAATCAGACTTTTCTCTTTATTCTCATCTAGAAAGATGTACTCAGATGTTTCAGGCATATCTAACCTTCTGTAAGTAACTTACAGCCATTATTATACTATAAAACTGGGCATTTTTCAGCAAAAAACAGGTGAATCCTATTTCCTTTACATTTATATTCATGGTAGGTGTTTCCAAAGCAGTTCAAAGCATAAACAGAAAGATCATAGTCAGAAACAGAGGACATTTCAGTAAAAGTATCCTTCAATTTTCAAATATATCATCAATAAAATACAGTGCAAATAGAGGAAAATATATAAGCTTTATCTATATAAACTATAGACAAATAAAGAGCAAATATAAATATTCAAAGCACAACAAGAAACAAATATGGTGAAAATGATCTTCACAAACTAAAAACAACAGCATGCGTAATACCACTGAAAAAGCTGAGAAATTTTGGTTTGCATGGCTTTTCAAAGCACGAAAACAACATTTGTGGTTTAAAAGTTATAAAAAACACAGAGGTCATCTGAGGATGTCCACATCTGTTATTAAAATCTGTACAAATCTTTGCCAAATTGTCTGTCATTTGACGTTTCAGTCGTGGAAGTTGAGGGTTTTGCTTGTTTTTAAAAGGCTGATTAAAAGTTTCTGCGCAACTTTAATCTGGCATTTTTAAAATTCCTCTTCTAGATTTCTGCAGCAACTTGATGAAACAATCTCAAAACAAATTGCAATTTTAGAAAACGTACACAAAACATCTGCGTCACGGCTGCATTCCTGCCTTCAGTATAACAAAAACAAAGTTATGCATTCGTTGGCAATCGATTCCGCAAATTAGCAACCTCATCATTTGACAAGGATTTTGTTTACTGTTGCTAGATTATGATTTTCCCTTAAGGAATTCAGTGTGAAATCAACGTGAAATTGTAATTTAGGAACCAGACATCTTTGTTGACTGGCCTTCTCAGTCAGTAAACAAGCTTCAAATCCACTGGACCCCTGACATGTCGAGCTACCAGTCCAGCTAGCAAAGCAACGCTTTCATTGAAGCCAGATGGGGAGTAAAAATAAGCCTGCCTCTGCAGCCTGTAATGGTGCACTTCTTCATCCACACATAACAGAGAGATAGAGATAAAGCTGGAAGACGGAGGGACGGCAGGATCAGAGGGAGCGAAGGAATATGGGTCATTTTTTTCCACAGGGAGCAATAAAAGTAAAACTCTATAAGGTTAAAAGCAGAAGCTTCTTAAAAGTGATGATAAAACAGAGTTGCTTTACCTTTTTTTTTTGACCTATCACTCTTTCTCTGTCTGATCAGACATCCTGTTGGTCATCCAAGAAGTGGATTGTCTTAAAAATGTGGTTGCAATTATCCACACAAATGATCTTTTTTTTCTTTGCTTTTTCTTTCTTTTCTTTTCTTTTTTTTTTTCTCGTGAAGCAGGCAGGAATTTGTGGAACGTGTTGGCTTTCCGCAGACTCAAGTGGACATTTTCTGTTTAATGACACCCAGTTGTATTCAGGGTCACTCAGGAAAAAGTAGCTTCATTTAGAGATTTGTAATCCTGCGAAAATTCTGATGTAGAATCAAAGCAACATGCTGAATTTATTGCATTTTAATAGCTATAAACATTATTTCGGTATATCAGGTTTGATCCTGCATATTTCCAAGTGTCCTTGAATAAGACACTTAATATTTTCCACGGATATTTAATCCTGCTGACCTTTGACCTCTATTTAATAAGGAGTTGGGGAGGTTTTTGATGGAAGTATTACAAAAAAAGGGTCTAAAAAGTGAGTTTTTCTGTGTGTGAGATAAAATTCGAAGGTTCCTGGAGGTCAAGAATAAAAAAAACCAAACAGAGTGAGTCATTGCTTCAGGAGTCACTCCTCATTACAGGACAGTTTTCTTCAAAGTGGGCACGCGGTGAGTGAAAGTGCTGCACATCCAGGACGTGCGAGACGCCGTGAGAAGACTTTCTCAACAACTGTTTACTATTTGCGGTGTGGGATTTGGATCTTCTGTTTCCCCACATCAAATATTCACGTTTTGTGAGAATGTGCGTGCATGCATCTTACAATAACAAACTGACTAATGGAAAAAATTACATGTTTCATAAGTTTTATGTAATTTCTGTTTCACTAAACAAAAACCAAAGAAGCTGAAAGAAAATCATTTTCACTGAAATCAATTGTTACTTCAGCTTGAACCGAAGCTTTCATCTCCAAACTCTGACTGCTGACGCCCAAAGCGTGGGCTAAGCTAAACTCAAACAAGCTAATCATGCTGTCCAGACAAGATGGCGGTTAGGCGAGCTTAGCATGAGGAGGCAGGAGGAAACAGTGAGCTTGGCTCCGTCCAAAGCTGAACACATCCAGCTATCAACAGCTCTGAAGATCACTCATGAGGCCAACACACGTTTTCTAAGTTGATGCACATAATATCCACACTGCACATAAACCAGCAAACACACAAATAATCAAACAAAGGAACACACAGCTTGTGTTTCCTGCAACAAACCCAAGATTTTCACATGTGCATGAAGTTTTATGTATCTTGGGTTGTTGGTTGAAGTCATACAGTTCATTTCTCTTTGATTTTGACTCACCTGGTTGCTGAGTTTCTTCCTGCTTGATCAAAAGAGGAGGCAAAGGGCGGAGTCTGAATTTATGGAGGCTCACGCCAGGGATTAGACCAAGTGCTCCGACAGCGTGGGGGGGGATCAGGGTCTGTTTTTGCTTTGTTAAGCAATTGTCTATCTTTTTCCACCCTCTTAATTTATATTGGTTTGATCAACAGGTATATAACCTGCCTTCAATTTCACTCTGTTAGGTCTTGACCTCTTTTTTGTTGCCTGTATTTTTCTGCAGTTTGTCTTGTTGATGTTTCTTAATTGCCCTATGAGATTGTCAGTAAAGTTACCTCAGATTATTTATTTGTTGACTCTTTTGGAGGAAAAAATAATCCAGATTTTAAACTTTGAACTTGTGCTTTGTGTGCTTTGACTGTTTGGTCCAAAACAAAGTGTTAGAAACAAACAGACTCGTGCATTTTAGGAATTATATCCCTACTTTTCAGCTCATCAGGTCCATTTGTTATCTATTTTTCTAATCAAACAAACTTTGTGATCTGACAGCTGATTCAAACGGGTTCAATCCAGGGTCACAACAGTATTGGTGCTAAAATACTCTCTTTTGTTCTCATATAATGTAAAATATACTGCAGCTTGTCTTGTACAGTCATAAAGAATATAAATTTTGGGGGGATTGTTTCTTTTTTCTGAGTTACTGAAAGCCACATGTTGAAGCTGATCTCACTTATGTGATTTAAACTGTTCTAAGTCCTATAAATAACATGAAAAAGGCCGAGAGTTAAGCACCTCGTAGAGATGTGGGGCTTTTCAACCCACTGGGATTGTTATCTTTGCGTTCGTAACACACTCAGGTAGTCCCACCAGACTCCGGCAAGTTCACAAACAGCTTCATTAGTGCTTTATGCCGTAATAAAGGCTGCAGTAAATAAACAAGAACTCGTTTGTTGCGTTGAAACAGCAAGAAAAGAGCCCCGAGGTTGCAGATGGAGGACTGGGGGATTCACACTGCTGAGCTGGTGAGTTTGCAAGCATAAAACTTCGGGGAGGAATTGAAGGGGAGGGCTGCACACGTGCACGTCTCACCGTCCAAATAATCACTCCAGCCTGCATCTCAGCTGTAAGTGCTTGGGGGCCCGTGGAAAGGAGGCCGGGAGGCCCCTTATCTAAACAGAGAGCTGAGGGAAACAGGGGGCCCTATGGAGTGTCAAGGACCACGGAAGTATTCAATCCTGTTGTGACATGCTCACCTCGATGCAAAAACAAAGCCTACCCAGACTCCCCCATGACCTGCTTTTGGCTTCGCATATGGACACACACATGCAGACAACAGAGGAGTGCAGGAAGAGAGGGCGGAGAGGAAAAACAATGGAAGAAACGAGAAAGGCAACGGGGCTGAGAAAGAGATAATAGAGACAAATGAAAAGCAGAAAAGGCGGAGGATCAGAGGTGTTGTCCAGCCGCCGGGATCGTGCAGCCGCGCTGACACTATACCTTCCTCTGCACGTGCTGCACTAGATACATGGTTCTCATCATAAGGTGGAAAACTGGCCTCCTGCCATCACCTAGCTAGCAACTTGCCATGTGACTTCATACCCAAAAGTCTGATTTTCCCTGCTCCCATCATCCCACACATGTGTTCCAAACGTGTACGCATGGGCGCACAGACAAAAACAAAGTCATCTTATGCATTCCCCCCTGTATATTTATAAGGAATACAGGGCCGTGGGGACTATTGATTTGAAGCGTTAAGAGGCCTGCATGGATTGGAGTTTTTGCGCCGCGCCAAATTTTCAATAAAACATCTGCTCCTAAATAAACATCACTGCGAGGATGCAAATTATTGCCTTGGCAACGGTCTTGCAGAACAAAAACGCAACGAAGTGAAACATCCATCACTTTTTCCGTCCTCGTGAAGTTAATTAATTTTTATGACTGTTTTGCTGTTTGCTCTCATTTTCTTATCCAAGGGTGGTAGATTGAGGTATGCTCTTTTTTTTTTTTAGCTTTGTTTACACTCAGGGCACATTGGCTTTGTCCAAGTGGCCTGGTTTTCTAAGGTGTTAAACTGCAACACTTTGGCATCTTTCAAAGACTTTCACACCAGGCAGAGTTACACAGACTGGCAGGATGGTGATAAAAAGTGTCGCAAGAATGCTGCTGAAGAGCTTAAAACCAGAGAAAATAAAGCAAATCTTTAAGAAAAACAGGGACCCCAAGCAGCAATATCAGGCTTTGCATCCCAACCTTCAGACTTCACCATGGGAAGGTCAAAACATGTCAGTCTACAGGAGTGAAAAATGCCCCCCGTCAGAAATTTATCCCACAGTTGTTCAATCATTCCCCATTTTCCACTTTCAGGGCTAATGAGGACCAGGTTCACAAAAACAAATTGTTACTGAGGGAGAGAGAAGGAGAAACTGGGCCAGCAGATAAGTGATGTGCAGCAGTAGCAACAGCTCATACGTCTTCCACAGAGCATCACTAGGCTAGGTGAGGCTGAAGTAACGGCCTCGGTGTGCTGTAGGCCCGGGAGCGACTTCAAAGCGGAACAAAGTCTTAAAACCTTCAACGGGGAAGAGGAGAGTTAATTGAGAGCGTATCATTTCCAGATGGCCCACAAAAATTGGTGAGAGATGATTAAACTGCTAAGAAGCAATGGAAATCCCTGGCAATTAGGCCAGATAGCTGCCATATGCACCAGACCGGGTTAAACTGCTGCAGACTCCACTTTTTTTTTTTTGGTCCTGGAGATCCGACATTTATCCCGTTCCATCACCACAAACAGGCTCGGAAAAGGCTGCTCTCACTGGATGGATACCATTTATGGATGTACATATGCTCACCTTCTTCACACACGATGATGCACAGACAGTGCAGTTCAGTTTTATTGCTCATATGTAGGTTAACACAGGGGCAACGGTGCGATGAAACGTGTTGGATGGGAAAAACAGGTCGGCTCAGCAGGAAGAAGCTCCGGTTCCCAAAAACAACACCAGCCATGCACTGAAAAAATACACTCAAAGTTTAAATCAAAAAGAAAGAGATAAAGAAAATAAAAGAATATACAAATAAGAAAAAGTGAAGTAAAAGTAACAAGTGTTTACAGACGTATCGCACATTTCGTTCCTGGTACAACAACAGAAGTCATGGGTGATTGTTGCAGACAGCAGGTAAGCAGATGTATGATGTGGAATATTTAGGTTAATGAGTTGGGAAGCCTGATGGTCTGCTGGTAAAAACTGACCTTAAGTCTTGTGGTGCATGCAGCCATGCTCCTGCATTCTGCATGCTGCATGCTGCATGCTGGGTGGCAGTGCTTCTTGATAGATGCTGTTTGCCATTCATAGGTGCTACAAGTGAAAGATATGATCTGCTGTGTCACTTCTGTGTAGTGATTGGTCAGCAAAACAGATCGTGGATCAGATCTAAACAAGACTTATAGCACTTTCAAGCAACAGCTGTGTGTCTATCAAAGTGTTTCGGTGCACATTTTGATGTATCATTTTACCAAAGTTTGACTTGTGTGAGCACAACTCACACGACCGATCAGCTGTTTTAATCCAAAATTAGACAAAGAAGAAGTTTCTGTTGTCGTCCTGGATATTCCCACTATGAGTAAACAAAATCCCAAGATAGTCTCCATTCAACTGATCTGTTTCTCCTTCGTCTTCTTCTTATTTGAGATGAATTAATAGTTTGCAAACATCTACTTTTTCCAGTTTGAAACCTCTTCTACTCTTTTTATTGACCCCCAGTGTGACCTGTGCTGCCACCTTATAACAGAACTAGGCTTTGAGTAACTTCATTTATTGGATTAAGGACACACACTTAATTAGCATTTTCTTTTATGCAAAATTTTGGAAGTTAGCTTCAAATTTAACAGACGAGTAACATCAAAACACAGATACTGACTTCACCTGCACAAACCCAAGAGGGGAACTGATGATGGATCTCACATCCAGTCCCCAGTGAATGAATCAAACCAAGGCAGAATCTGGTTTATCAGTTTGTTTCATGCTAAGAAAACTTACACACTGAG
>JAQMCX010000041.1:8745175-8809905 GCA_029814765.1 Acanthurus leucopareius | reverse complement strand
GATGTATGATGTGGAATATTTAGGTTAATGAGTTGGGAAGCCTGATGGTCTGCTGGTAAAAACTGACCTTAAGTCTTACAGTGCATGCAGCCATGCTCCTGCATGCTGCATGCTGCATGCTGGGTGGCAGTGCTTCTTGATAGATGCTGTTTGCCCTTCATAGGTGTCACGAGTGAAAGATATGATCTGCTGTGTCGCTTCTGTGTAGTGATTGGTCAGCAAAACAGATCCAGGATCAGATCTAAACAAGACTTATAACATTTTAAAGTAACAGCTGTGTGTCTATCAAAGTGTTTCGGTGCACATTTTGATGTCTCACTCTACCAAAGTTTGACTTGCGTGAGCACAACTCACACGACCGATCAGCTGTTTTAATCCAAAAGTAGACAAAGAAGATGTTTCTATTGTCGTCCTGCATATTCTCACAATGTAGATAGTCTCCATTCAACTGATCTGTTTCTCCTTGATCTTCTTCTTAATCAAGACTAATTAATAATTTGCAAAAAACTACTTTTTCCAGTTTGAAACCTCTTCTTATACTCTTTTTAGTGACGCCCAGTGTGACCTGTACTGCCACCTTATGACAGAACTATGCTTTGAGTAACCTCATTTATTGGATTAGGGACGCACACTCAATAAGCATTTTCTTTTGTGCAAAATTTTGGAAGTTAGCTTCAAATTTAACAGACAGTAACATCAAAACACAGATACTGACTTTACCTGCACAAACCCAAGAGGGGAACTGATGATGGATCCCCAGTGAATGAATCAAACCAAGGCAGAATCTGGTTTATCAGTTTGTTTCATGCTAAGAAAACTTACACACTGAGCATTAAAGATGGGCCGTCTCCATTTCTGACATTAACATCTGTCATTGACGCCCATTTCACACCCACACAGACTGCTCAGGTGAGCTGAGGTGAGAAAGTGGGCGGGGTTTGATCTTCTCTCCGGTTAAAGAAGAGGTAAGTGAGACAGCAAAGATAAGAAGTAAATGTTTTTCCCTCTGAGCTGACACTCTTTGAATCATCTCAATATTGCAAATTCCACCATTCCTGAACTCTTATTCAGGTTAAAAGAGATGCCAAGACTCAAATTATTTGACCCGGGCCTTTTCCAAGGACATATTATGACAGGCAGCCACGCTCTGCTCCCTTCACGGTCGCAGAGCGCATGAGTATCAGATGTAATTTACATGGATATTTTTGCTGTTGGAACTTTCCTGAGCACAGGTCTCAATGCAATCCACCTCTGGAGAGGAGAAGCTCAGCGATCACGGAAAAATATGCCTCCTCTCAAAAAAAGCAATTTCCTGCAATCACGTTGGCTTTACTGTACTTAGTTAATCTAAATAAAAAAGGAGGTCATTGTATTTGTCTAATGTGATTAACTGGAAGTATTTTGAGGGTTTTTTCCATCCAAACTCTTCCAGTCCTGGTACACAGAGAAACAGTGTGTTATGAACTCAGCAGCATCTGAATGGTGTCAGAGAAGGTATTAATAATAAAAACCATGATATTTTTACAGGATATTGATTGATTTTAGTTTGCCAGCATCTTAATAAGGAGTCTGCTTTCAGCCTCAGTCTCCGGTCGGAGCACAGACGCTACATTTCGTAGTCTTGGACATCTACGGCCTTTTTGTTTGCCAGCAAGAGCTGAAATAAGAAACAAATAAAATTGAGTGCAGGAAAACCACAAAAATGGTAAACTACTTTTTGAAGTGTAAATTCTCGCCTCGTCTTAACCAACATGGCTTTAATGATGCAAAAAAATCCACCCGCAGACACTCGAACATCATCAATCCAGTCCTCTCAACACATTCCCGGACTCGCTGAGGTGCTGGAACTGTTTTGGTGTGCCCACTTTTCCACAAACATGCTTTGTCTCTTTCGAAAGAGATTTCTAAATTTCCCGGAACGACTGAACGTCTTTTGCAAAATGAGAGTAAGCAGTGAAATGATACAATGGCAAAGTAAATACAAAACCAGACATTAATATTATCCAGGATCGGGGCCATGAACAGCCTACAAAAACACAGGGGAAGGGCGGTGTAGCATTCAGCAGCATTTCATATCAGAGTACGAAGGTTTCGGGTTCGGTGGGTTTCCTTCAGGTTCCTCTGGTTTCCTCTCAAAGACTCAATTGCTGTTTTTAATGGTTGCCTTTCTACAAACACACACATTAATCGAACACATGCTAAATGTGACAAATCCAAAGTGTTTCTGTGCAACGTTTAGTCAGATCCCGTAAACTTGGATATTAGACTCTGCCAGAGTTCAACTGCGAACTTGCACGGTGAGCCAATAGGTGAAGAATGATGATAAAAAAGTCATTATACTAAGAATATTTTGTGCTTTATTACCTTACTATTTTACTAAAGGCAGCATCACTTCCTAGCAATGTTTCTGGTTTGTGATTTTACTGCTAGAAATGATTTAATTGCCCATATTTGAGCTGTTGTATCACATCTTTTTTTATGACTGTAAGCTAGTTAATGTTCTTAAACACAAGGCTAAGGTGAACCTACTCGGGATAGTGCAAAGATTTCAGCACAGATTGATAAGAAATACATAATATATCTGCATATATGTGTGAGTATGTCTTTTTTCGCTGCCTGATGCAAACCGTTTACTGGCAGCATGATTAAATCCAATCACCAGACAAGAGCATAAATATAGGATGATTCTGTGAAATCCTGGATTATGTTTAATGCCAACTGCAAATAAAATATGTCAATAATAAAAATGTGAATGTTAACTGCAGGCGAAAGTTAGATGTGCCACATAAGCATTCACATCCGCCTCCACACTCTGGATTTACGTCTCCTGGTATATGAATCTATTTACTTTCTGCATTGGCATGTTGGAAACCACGAGGTACAGGCAGAATTAACTAAAATGAGTGACATTTTTAGGATAGTAGACTTGATATTTCATGTCTGCCTATGATATTTAAAAAATGCCAATGTTTCTCTTAGAGTTTTTCAATATTTACCAGAACCAAAATATTGAATAAGCTTAAAAAAGAGCTTTGACCTAAATCCAGTAAGAAGTAGCAGCAGGATGGAAACCCTCCTTTAAAAATGACCTCTTCCCTCATTTTTTTATTCAGTACACGGATAAAAAAAACAGCAATTACCACTTAACAGCTGACACATTTCCTCGAAAACTGACAAAGTAACTAAGCAGTACATAAATTTTTATTTGCTGAACTGAAGCAAAGCAAGAATCAGGTCACTGCTATTCACTCTCTGTTCCTGCTGCAGTTGAACGTCTGTGGAAAAATCCGACCACAGCAGCATCACAGCTGGAGGGGAAACTTTGTTGACAAACAGAAAGAGAGAAAGATCGGTCATCCTCATCTCTTCCACCACCATCCTCCTCCTCCTCTTTCATGATATCCTCTATCTGCCCCCGTCTCTGCCAGTCTGAGGGATCCTATGCAGAAAAAACAAGGGCAAACCGTAAAGTCTCGTGTTGGCCGAGCCCCAACTGGGTCACAGCTCATCCCTCCTCTTCGCCGTTCTTCTAGGAATGACATACGCTGGAATACGTGGAAATGTGTACATCCACTCTGGATGATAAAAGACATCCAGCTAACTCTTTACCCATAATCCCAAGGTGTTGATAATAACATACAATATTGCAATGCTGTAAGACTCAGAATAGCCAAAACACTCTCTGCTGATCCCTGCCAGCAATAATTCTGTATATAAAAAGGCTCAGAGGTGTCTGGAACAAAGCTTCTCGTACTCTGACAAGAAAAGGTTTTCTGTTTACACTTCGACGACTCCACTGCTTGTTTTTCCACCATTCAAAGTAACCATGAAAGTACAATAAGAGGCCCAGCCTGCAGACATGGTGTCCTCTGATGCACCGTGTCTCAGGCTTTACTGCAATCATGAGACATATTAAAACAAAATCCTCTCTGAAGGGGATAATAGATGTCACTCACTCATAAATATTGTTTTTGGAGCTAAAAAAGAGCGGCATGTTAACAGTTTGTGCTTTTCGCTATAAACACAGAGGGTGTTTTTTTATAGACTCATTACTGAAGAGAAAAACAAGAAATTAACACATCATATGATACAAAGCTTTAAACAGTAGAAACCTGCTGTTGCACTCGTCTCTGTAGGTTTGTTCTTCTCTTCTCTCAGTTCTTTTAGTTCAAAACTCCTCATCCTTCTCAGATATCTAAGCAGGTGCACAGTATGAAGACCATGCAGTTAAGACACTGATCTCAGACCATTTTTGTTGTTTTAGATCCAACCAATCACATTTTTACTGCAGGTCTTCTCCACATATGTACTCAGAAGACAAGAGGTAAAGCTTTTCTCTACATGCATCCAGATGTTTATAACTTTTTGTAAGTTTTGCATGTCTTTTTATTATATTACACATTTGTTTTTGCACATGCACATCTGTGATCTTCCACTAAACCACTTTGCAAGGACAAAGTGCATCTCAGTTTCACATATTCAGATTGTCTACCTATCAAGTTCTCACAGCTTATGAGCAACAAAGGTTGTTAAATGTGCAAAAATGACTCCTGTGAGTGTTTTCTGATCACATAAACATTGGATGTAGATCAGTTTAGGCCAATAAGCGAGTTAAAGGTTGGTGTCCTGTGCAGCAGAAGGTTGTTTCGGGACAATATGAGCAACTTAAACAGCAGTTCAGTGAGTTTGGATGCACATTGTTTCAGTCATGGAGGGCAAAGGAACATCAGGTTCCCCTGCTGTGTCTGTGACATTCAGTCCAGCTCTTGTGCCTCCATTAGAGCTTTATTATGGCTCATTGTTGGCAGGCCTTGGTAAACGGCACCAGAGGGAATGCTGGGTCTCGGGGGTCCTTTGAGGAAATAGGCATAAAGGAGGACCAACATGGTTTGCCAGCCTCCCCGCTGCGCCCTCAAAGTGTGGCTCAGACCCACCCGGCGAAGCTTCAAAGCACCGCCCGGCTCTCTGACACACATACAGCGCATCTGACTCACACAGATCAAGAGAAAGTGTGTGTATGTGTGTGGGTGTGGGTGGGGGGAATAATGTTCGTTAATTGAGTGAGTGCTTTTACCGCCATGTGTGTGTGTGAGCATAAGAATGCAGCGAGCAGGGAGAGTGAGTGTGTGTGAGTGTGTGTGTGTGTGTGCACGCAGACTGAAAAACTCGTGATATGTAACGTCTTTGTGAGGGTTTAGCCATGCGTGGTCACCTCTCAGACCTCGTCATGTGGACAGAAGGTAGCCAAAAGAATATTTACTGGTGCACAGACGAGATTTTAACAAGTTTAACTCGACTTTTTAACATAAAGCACAGGAGTGTAAAAAATGTACAGATTTAAGGAAGGAAGGGAGGGATTTCATTTCTGCTTGTGATTTCTCCTTTTGCAAATGTGTAAACTAACATTTGCTAAGATGAGTTACCTTCTTTGAAGTCTTGTTTCTGTGTAATTTACTTGTCAGTCCAGTAGCTTTTCCTGTTTCCACCCTAATGTGTCTCTTGTCATCCATGTTGACTGCACGCTGGAAAAGAAGAGTAAAGGTCAGGGATGTTAGTGTTGATTTAAAACTGTTTTGTTTGGTTATGAATAAGGAAAAAAATGTTGCACAAAACTTCACAGAACCAGTGCACCTTTTTTTTTTTTAACAAGTGACATGCTGCTAAGCCTATTTGTCCGTGACTGGTGCAGGTTAGAGCATCAAACAGTCTAAACAATCTAACATTGCATGGCTTGTCATTTGCATTGCCTTTGGTTTGGAAGCCATGATGTTTTCCTCTAAGATGGGTGAAGAAGAGTCTGGTGATCATAACATTTCATATTTCACAAAAAAATAAGATATATTTGGTTGAATAACAGTTTTCCAAACTCAGTTGATGTTGAAATTTGTTCTTCTTTAGATAAGACCAAGCAGCCTGTACGGGCAGTGAAACAGAAGAAAGCAGATGAGAAACAAGGATACAAGAAACAGACTGGGGGGACGGGGAGATTTTCAGAGGGGATGATGATGATGGGAGCCTGGCAGCGGCGGGGTGGTGGGGGTCTGCAGGAGCGGCATGTTCACAGAAAGTTTCTCTGTGGCTCTTTATCTGCAGGCTGGCAGGACTTCAATGCGGCCTTATCAACATAATGGACACGGGGAAGAGGACACGACGAGAGGACACACTCGGCTCACAATGAGCGACTACGTGCACTTTGATGGATTTATGCAGAGAAGGAAACGCACATGCAGACATGCTCGATGAATCCTCTGTTTTTTTACTTCTTCTCATCAACTTCTGCAAGTTTCACTCCTTTTTTTATACTTTGTGCATCTTCCTGTGCAGTTTAACCAGCAATAATATGGAATTTAAGAGGGTTTTTACGTAAGATTTTACTCCACTGGACCACATTACATAATATATTCTGTTTTATAGGCTCTCTGGCTCTACATCCGACCTTCCTTATGGTTCCTTGAGTGTGTGTTAAACCCCAAGAGACAAGTTTACAGTCAAGACATGAGTCACTTTGGAGAGGACTTCCTTCCAGTTTGTTTGCTTGATGGGACACTGACCTGCACTGAGGGGATAATGGACTTGGGTGGTCAAAAATAGAGTCCATGTTAAGTTTTAGTAGTTCAATAAAAGGCCCGAAAGCCAAACACCAAGGAAGGAAGATCCACTTTAATGACAAAAAAGCTGATTCCAAGCAACAAAATACGTAGGAAGCAGGCTGAGGAGATATTCGAGAACCGAGTAGAAAACACAAAGAGAGCTAAGTACAAATGAGGAGGACACGTGGAGCGCAGGCAGGGATACTGGCGAGACGCAAGGAAACAAACACAGAACTGGGAACAGAAGCAGACAAATGCTGACGAACTGACAAACTGAGACGGGAGCCCGAAGACTAAATACACCTGGGAGGGAAAACAAATGAGGAGCAGGTGAAACTAATCAAGACAATCACCAAAAAAATAAAGACAGGGATGACACGTGACACGAGAGAGGCCAGAAAATAAAACAAGAAATGACGAAACTAAAGAAAAAAAACAAACAAAATCCCTTTGAGCTCTTTGTGGCTCAGTGGTCAAATGTGAAAAACCCATTTGTGTCTCAGTCCTGTTGTGTAAGAAAACAGGAGTGGGTTGTGACCAGGAATGACCGGAAAGGATCGAATAAATCAAGACGATTGGACGATTTAGGGAGAGCGGAAAAAAAGATGGGTCACAGACCAACTGTGGGTTGAAACGGGGACAAAACGTGAGGGCAGGAACTAGGTAATGCGAGACACGGACCAGTAAAGAGGGCTGACGGAAACAAAAATAATGCAACACGAGGAGGAAGTGTGTAGATGAAGAGGAGTCGGCCAACATAAACTGTTATGTTCCGGTTCCATTAAAACGCCCCATAAGTCCGTGTGACGACCTGGCCGTGTACGAGGAGAGTGTACGATAAGTGCAATCCTTTTGTAAACAGCTAAAAAAGAGAAGACAAATAATTGGACTTGATGTATTTAAAAAAAACATGCCTTTTTAATGTGATGGAATAAATCACATGACAAGAAATGGTTCCCCCTGAGGAGCAGAGCCAGGCCTCTGATCCCAGAGGCTTTCTGGATTCTTACACCAGCTGGGAACATGTGAGTGTGAATCCTTGTTTCCCTTTTTGTCTGAATGACTCCAGGCTGTTGTTGAAAAAATAACAATGTGTCTCGGTCAGTCTCTTGGTCAAATAAGGATCAAAAAGTCTGCGGCTTCACGGCTCCATGTCCTCAGAAAACCGGGAGGACATGGAGAGAAATGGAGGATGGAGTTCAGGAGCCGCCCAGGGTCTGATTGTTTACCCCCATGGCAAACAAAAACCCTCATCTGGAGGCTGGTGATCAGTGTGGACGGAGCAGAGGAGGAGGACAACTGAGAAAACAGAGGGCGAGGACCAATATTATGTCCATGTGTTAACAGGCAAAACTAACTGCGTCCAAGTAGATGTTACAGTAAGAGAGATTTCCTAGAAAATACAGGTTCATACTGTTCGGATGTTTTGGTTAAATCACTGTTTAGTGTACAAGTGAAATCATGTTTGTATTTACTTGTCCTTAAACTTCCAGTCTAATGCGTCATTTATGAGCTGATCCTATAAGAAATGTTTAGCGTGTCTTCATATATGACGCACACTCTTCTCCAAACCAAACAATTACATAATTACTAGCCATTGCCTTTAAAAATGATGCATTTAAGTGCATTTCCATCACTGGGATAAGCATACATGTATGTTTTGCATCAAATGACTGTTTTTGGATGGTTAAGGTTCGGTTAAGTTTATAGGCATCTACGGTTAAAAGGAAAAAGGATGCTAACAGTGGTTTTCATTCAAATTTAGTGACTAAATCATCCACCCCCACCTCCTCTCTAAGAGGTTTCTGCAGATGTACAACAATGTCATGCAACGTCTGCTCTTGCTCTTGAAGGACAAGAGTCATAATTCACATGGCGGCCAGAGAAAGCTCTTTAAACCCTGGATCATGTCCAGTGACATAGTTTTACCGCTAATGCTAATGTTTTAACATTCTTTCCTTCTGCAGGAGCTGCACAACAGCATGACTGAAGGCGTTTTCCACTCCAAAAAAATACAATTTTATATGTAATTTTAAAGATTTTTAACAAGATAATAGGACTTTTTTGCAGGAAAAACTGTCAGAAAAACATTATTGGTTGAAATAAAGTGTTTCTTTACACCTAAAAACATGTCTTGAGGGGATCTTTAAGTCGAGGCAGAGGTCATTGTCATGGTAAACAAATTATTACGGTTAGTCCAGTAAAACAAAGGAAGTGTTTGGTTGCAACAGATGCGAACTGCAATCTCATCCACCTCCACATGCTGACATTTGTCTTGTGACTTAAAGGTCACACTACTTCCTACATTGGCATTAAGATGCACCAGTGGACTTTGGTCACATATATAAACCATTAACCAGTATCAGTTTATTAATGTATTATAATAAATCTCTTCTTAACATCGCAGGTTAGAAAGGCATCACCTGGTTGCAAAAACTGTCTTTGTATAGCATTAAAAACACATTTTTAAGGCTTTCTGAATACTAATTTTATTATGTTGGCCGATGCTTATCCAATTTTTAAAACTGAATGACAGCCATTTATTTGAAAAGCCCTGTTTTTATTTTCCATTTTTCACCCAGAATAGGAAATTAATCGTGACAAAGGTCCATGAACCCCAAGTTTGTTGAATGGGGCTTTTATTTTGAAAGCTGCACTGTGGTCGACTTTATCAGAAGTGATTATTTCATGAGTAATAAATGAAAACTGACATCAGGATTGAGTCAAATGCCTTCATGTGCAGCCTTAAAGATATTGAGTAAGTATAAACCATGGGAGACCCTGAATCTCCCAAAAGGACACCATTACGAGCAGCTATAGTCAGCAAACCGCTGGTTCCCAAAGTCTGGCCGATGCCCAAACCCAAACAGCAACAAAAAAGAGGTCAAGGGCTTCTAGTTCTGCTCTATTCCTTTTCTCGAAACACGGTCGTTCTCATCGATGTTTATCTTAGCTTTAACTTGGCCGCAGCCTCGGCCCTCCGATCCAAAATACACTCAACAGCTCGAGGTTGTTGTGACGTTAGCAAGACGCTTACGTTTGTTGATCGCAAAACAAAATATCCAAAGCGCCTTCCAGAGGTGGTGTGACGAGGGAATCATGGGAGTTTTTACGGTAAAAGAGGGGAAGGGGACGTCCTGGTTTGACGAGGAGTGACGCTGCGCCAAGACGAAGTCCCGTCACGAAGCTGCTGAACATGAATCAGCTGTCCTCTCCCAGTGATAACAGCTGGGAATAATGGGAGCAAGTTTTCGTAAGATTAGTTTCACATCCAGTTTAGCCTGCTTGTTGTTACAATGAGTCAGCAACGCTATCTGAGATAAAGAACACAATCATATTCCCAAGGATTTCCCATAATCCCCAAAGCTGCAATTTCATGACGATCATTTTTTTTATGCCTGAGATTTTAAAACTTGGCAGTCGCTTCACTTTTTTGCTTCTGCAATTTGTCTCATAAAGCCCATGTTTACCTTTAAGAAAGGACAGTTTTGTTATAACCAAAGTACACAAATCTGTGTCACATGAAAGTTGCAGACGTAGATCAGAGTTGCTGCTTTAAGTCGCTCCGTTTTGATCCCGTTTAAACTAAAGAAAAGATGCAAAAGACGACATTATCCAGGAAAAGACAACAGACGTGCATCTTCGTGCACATTGTTTTATTTATCTTTTATCTCCTCTTGCAGTGTATCCACTCTACGTGTGTTTTCGTGCTTTGACACCGGATTATCCGTGTGTGTGATCCCTGAGCTCCCCTGCAGGTCCCCCCTCTCCTGTCAAAGCTCTCAGTCCTGCGGTGTGTCTCCTCGCTCCTGTTATCTCCCGTCTCTCTCATCTGGCCATTGTGCCCTCCAATCTTCTCTGCTTTATCTAATCTGCTGCTCTCTGTCTCTCTTTACCCCCCCACCCGCCTCTCACCCACGGGTCCCTCAGGTTATTAGTTTGATGTGCTTGATCTCGAAGGTCTTTCATCCCTGCAGAAGCTCACGAAGAGGCATTACGGTTTACCGTAAGCTGGAAAAACAAACTTGGAACGTGCTCTTTGGGTGTATTTTTAGACATTGCTGAAACTAAACATGTATTTTCTGTTTTTGTTCATATCATGTTCGTCCTGTCGGCTTTGCCATATAAGGCCGCCTCTGCAGCGACCGGCTGCAAACCGGTAAAAAATGGAAAACTTTGGACTCTTCCATTGCACATTTTCCTCCCTGTAGTTATTGAAATGCTTTCTACTCTTCCATCATCTCCATTTCAAACAGTTCCTTTTTTCCTCTCTTTGTGGTCTTATTTCAATAATTTAATTTTAACATTTTATTACTACTGTGTATGACAGGAAATTGAGTCCTGAACTCCGAAAGTGTGTCATCTGTCCGACCAATCATTGATTAGCTGACCCAGCAGCTGTGGGCTTGTACTGTGTGCTAAAACACACTTTACTTTGGCCTTCGGTAGGTATCTTAAACAGCATCTATAACATATGGCTTGGCTCATATCCCTGTGGCTCTGTGTGTGTGTGTGTGTTTCAGTGTGTAAATGTGTGTGAGGAGCCTTGAGGCCATTGCTGCTGACCTCCTCTGACATACATTTAAAGATATTTTCCCCTTTTTTTTGCAGAAATATTACTCTCTCTTCCTTAAAAGTGCACTGTTGGAGATGAAGCTTTGTTTAATTTAATCCAGTGAAATTAAATCCATATTTAGTCATTTTATGTTAAGCAGAGTATCACTGCAGCTCAGCCACAACATGAGTTTTTTCTGCATGCATTCATCCTGCTGGAAACTGTCAAAAAATCTACACCGGTCCACCTTAAGAGATTTTTGCATGCAGTTCTTAGTTTCAGCCTGCTGGTGTCAGTGTTGCATCAGGGGAGAATCCACTCCGGACAGGCACTGGAGCCAAGAGAGGGCTCTTGTTTTTAAGGTGGTTCTTGCGAGTTGGGAAACTTCTCCTGCTGAAGGAAACCTCAGTGCTGAGCAGGAACCAGCGTGGAGGGATTGTTCACTGTTTTTCATTTTGTTCCAAAGATTACAGAATATCATGTGTCCCCCCTCTCTCTCTCTCTCTCTCTGTGTTCTTGATGTACCTCCATGCATGATTGTTGTTTTCATTCGAGCCTGTGCTTGTACATGTCCTCCGTTGCCTGCTAGCACCAGTGCAGGCTGTGTCTTGGTGCGGCATGTGGCGGCTGACACAGAGAAAGCAGCTTACGCCTCTCGGTCCCCCGCTTGGTTCCTGGCTGGGCCGGGCGGCGAGCGCCTGGGGGCCTCCCGGACTGCCACCAACAGGGGCTTTATCGGCCCCTCAGGGATTAATGCGATTTCATCAGGGTCCGGGCCTGCCTGCCTGCCTGCAGCCACACACACACTGACAAACACACACACACACACTCACACACATGCATGCATGGTATGCACACATGCTCAGAGAGAGATCAAGCAGTGAAGTGCTTATCAGGCATCACTTGTGTACAGAACTGATTAAAAAAATGGTTTGAATGATGAAGACGCCGTCGCTTTACACCAGAGTGTGTCAGTTCACAAACATTGAGTGCAGAATAATGTATTTGTGTGTGTAAAAGTTGGTGTGTTCACTGTAGGATGGCGCTGGAGCAAAGGTTAACTGGAGGTGGTGGTGGTCTCTGTGTGGACTAAGAGGAGGCCAAACAGCAACAGTTACTAAGGTTCTCTTTGTATGTATTGATGCTTGTGTGAGTGTGTGTGTGTGTGTGTGTGTGTGAGTGTCAGCGTGTGTGTGGCAGGCGTCACAGGTCAAGGCTTTACTGGGTTTGGAGCTTCAGGTCAGCAGAAGAACATCAGACATCCTTGACTCCTTTTTTCTTCTCTGTGAGGTTTTTGCTCGTCCAATGAAAAGGTTCAGACTTCACAAAGGAGTCGTTGTAGTTTCATGATGACTTGTGCTGTTTTTGTGAAAACAAAATCCAGCATATGATGTTTGCACCGCAGAACATCAGCGATATTCAGAGCTGCTCAAGACAGATTTCATGCTTGTTTAGTCTGATTTGTTGTTCAGTTTTTCAGTTTTTTAAGTGGAAAATGACTCCACACTCAAATAACAAAAATACAATGTGATTTATTTAACAATATTCTTTTTTTAATCTCTTTACAACAATATTTTCAAGTTTCATCTCCAATTCAGCATCATAGTTTAGCATATTATCATGCTGACATTTGCTACTTAAGTAATTTTTTACATGCTGAAGCTCCTGCAGGGGACAAAATGCTCTGATTCACAGGTTGAGTTGCCCTGGTCCTCCAAATGACAAGTAAATGGACTTTTTCATGTAAAATGAGTGAACTACCCCTTTAACTGACTCTTGCACCGTCCTGTAGGGTCACATACACACATTTGGTCATGCATTTTTCTTTTCCTCACACCAAATCAGTCCAGCTTGTCAGAGAGCTGCTGCTTTTTCTGTCCAAGTAGACCTTGGCATGCTAAATATGTAGTGTGAATGCAGACGAGCCTTAAAAGCAGGAAAAACAGCCAGGAAAGTTTGCATTGAATCAAACAGTGTTGACTGTGTCCTCACATATTTTCCAGAATAATTTATATTTAATGCATCGGGGGCAATAACACGCAGCTTTTGGCTTGTTCAAAATAGTTAAATAACGCTTGACAAATAGCGTCACACATCAGGTCCGCGAGCAGCCTGACAGGAAGCTGGATAAACCAAACAAAAACACCTTCGCCACTAAAATAATTATCAAGGGGCTCAAGTAACATAACGACTGACATTTAGATTCTTATTCCGACCGAATGCAAACATTATGAAGTAGGTCAGGCCTGACTGAAGGTGTGTGTGTCCCACTTGCCTGCACACAGACCTGTAATGCCCCCCTTTCACACAAAATCTTTAACTCATTCGCTTCTTGACTTGAAGTTTACCTAAGCTTGATCTACGCCTGCGAGCGCTGCGTGTCTAAACTGGCCTCCCCGCTGCTGCAGAGGCCTCTCCTCCCGCTAACATCGACCTCCTGGACATTTTCATGCTCGTCTCGCAGTCGGTGCACAACCTCTGCTTGCTGACCATCAAGATGAAGCGCATTAACTTGACATTTATGGTCAAATTAGCCTAGTTTTTGCCTCAGGACACACTTTTTTCAGTTGCCACTAGTGTCTGCAGCGTGCTTTTATTTTGCATGTGTTGTTAAAGTAGTTGTTAACTTTTTATGTTGATAATTCCAAAGATGTGGAACTACTTTGGACTTTTCCAGCGGGGAATAATTCAATGCACAATAAGAGAAATAAATCTCCAACACGTTCCTGAGGCTGCAGAGGCTGGCGTTGCTCTTCCTGTCGACCATCTCTGCTGACACCAGCAGAAATGAAACAGACGTAATCTGAAAGCTTTATATCAACAAAAGCACCTGTCCATTATCCTCCCAGTTTTTAAAAAAAAACCCTCACCAGGTGTTTCTTGCTTCTGTCTGTGATCTTGCAAACAGTTTGGGCTCCGGTGTTAATGTTACGGATGCCAATATCCTTGTGGAGATCAAAGTTGTCTTTGGTGAGAAAAAAAAGCATCGTGGAGAGATGCCACGCTGGTGAAAGCTGAAAAAAAAGAGAGTGGAGAAAGGCAGAATGCAGGTGGTGAAAATCAAACTCCTGGTTCATTATGACTTATATAAAGAGTCTGCATGTATAACTTGGAATTGAATCAGACAGAAGTTATAAAACCTCTTTTAAAAGAGTCTAATCTGGATGCGTCAGTGAGAATATAAAAAGGTTAGGTTGACTTTTGTATAAAGATCACTGAAGAAGGTTTTTTTTCCCAGCGACTAAACACTTTCTCTGGGTTTAAACAGCTTGTCAAAATCCTTTAAAATCCTGCTTCTTGTCTATAAAGCGCTAAATGATCTCAGGCCTGAACACATCTCAGATTTACTTGTATCTTCTGAACCATCACATTGTTTTAAATCAGGGCTTAAAACATCACTTTTCACTGTTTCTTAGCAATAAAAACGATAAATAACTTCCTTTTCTTATTGTCTTTTAAATGCAATTTCTCCCATTAAAATGCAGCTTTAATGTTTGATGTATTTTTATGCCTCTTGCTCTTTGACCTTCCTCGTGTCTGAACGGTTTTATAGAAATAAACGCTCCTCGCCTCGCGGGTGTGATGCTCTGTCTTTATTTCTCAGGTAAAACTAACATTTGTAGCAACCATGTGGCAGAAAAAAATAACACCTTGAGGGCTCAGTGTGTCTGTGTCTGCTGTGTGTGAATATCTGTCTGTGTTTGTGGACGTGTGTGTTAATGTGTGTGTGTGTGTGTACGTCTGTACTTCGGTCTGTCTGTTTTTACGACTTTTTGTGCGCCCGCAAGAGTGTATGAGACTCTGCGTGTGTGTGTCTGTGTATTTATGTCTATGTCTGTGTTTGTGTCTGTTGTGTGTTAAAGTGGGAGTGTGTGTGTGTGTGTGTGTGTGTGTGTGAGGCTTTCACTCTCAGGTGTGACCACGCAGTTTGGCATTATGTAGCACTCTACGTGTCTGGCCTGTGATGCTGCGATCGGTCCGTTTGGCTCAGTGCTGTGAGAAGCAGCCTGTCCGCATAATAAACCATTTTAAATGTAGCTGTTCTTTCAAATACATGTCAACTATCTGGAAGACAAACAGCCACCGTCAGAAAATCAGGAGGAACTAATTCTTTAGTCGACAAAACTGCAAGAAAACTCCCAGAATCCTCAGGTTTTTATGTGTGTTTTTGTTCTAAATGTGTCCAAATGTTTCCTCCAAACCCACTTCCTTTAAAATATTAATCCTAGAAGTCCCAGTTTGATCCATATTTACTGCTAAGTGTCTCTTCTTTTAAGGTTAAGGTGACTTTGGAAAGAACAAACATACAAAGAAATAAATTAGAAAAGTCAACAGCCTTTTATAAACTTATTTATTTACTATTTTTTTTGAGATACATTTCTTTGCTTTTGTGATGACAGTTGAATGAAAAGTTCAAATGTCTCTCATATCAAAGCTGACAGACAAGAATCACTGCCTCCTCTGACAGCAGCGTCTCTTCTTCTTCACTCTGCTTTGTGTGCATGCAGATGCAAGTGGGAGTCGGTTACTATGGTTACAGGGATGCTCGCTGTTGCTCGGAAACTTCCTTGCAATTCCACATAATACATTTTTTGGGTGATGCAAGATAATGAAAGTAACTGAGAAGCTACCTTAGTTAGTTTTGGTCTCCTAACATTAAGCTCTTTAGTCTAGAGGTTTAATACATGCAGATTTTATTTGCCTGTGTGGAAATCATTAATTTATAGAATTTAATTTATGATTAATCACTCCTGATTAATCTGGATGCTGCAGAAACCTCACTGTTTGTCTGTTTGCATTTTTATTTTTAATACAGAGGAGGAGGGATGAAGAGTCAGACATCTCAAAGTCTCATCTCTTTGTTTAATTCTTGGTTCTTTCTGCAAAAAAAAGTTGCATCTTGCAGTCAGCAGCACATTATTTTCCTGCAAACTTTCACAGCTTTTAAGCTCTAAAATGTTCATGAAACCAAAAATGTGAAATGCAATCAAACAAAAGTTAATGTCGAGTTAAAATCTCTGAGAATGTGACCAAAGAAGCTTATCTCATTTCTATTAACTCTCAATGAAAGATGACTACTTTGTAATCTTGTTTCCAGTGATTCAGTGCCTTTACCTATCGAAATAAATCAAGTGATTACACATTATATTCTCATATTTAATAGACAGTCTCTTTGTTTGCACTGTCTTGACTCTGACACCCTTAAGCGGTGCATCGAGACGCAGCCATTAAGATATCTTCCCCCCTAATTGGATGATAAATGGATGGAAGTTTTGACATTTGAAGTATCTAAATTACAGACCGCTCCCACTACTTCAAGTTCAGCTCTGAATGCGTGATTATAGTCGCATCGGTGACGCAGCTGAGCGCTAAAGAGCCAAACCAAACCACACACTGCACAGTCTTTGTTAAACACACGGTTTGGCCTTAATGCAACGGTTGCCGGTGAATATTTGAAGGCAATTAGAGCTGAAACAAAGAAAGGAAGACAAGCTCTCCGTGTTTGCATCCACGTTTAAAAGCTTGCGTATCGAAACCGCAGCGATCACATCCATTCTCCCGCAGCAGTTGCGACACATCTGTTGACTAAACAGATTGCACGGCTCAAGCAACTTGTTGTACAGTGTAATCCGTATTTACAGAGTGTCATCATCAGCATGTATCAGCTCCGTCTCCGAGCCAAATACACACTCAGTCAGGACGATCAATACAAAGTGTTTAACAACAGCTGTTAAATAAACTGTCCTCTGTCATAATCCCACCTCTCTCTGCACTCTTAACCCTTCCTTTGTCTTTTTATCTGCCCTTTTAATTCCTCCGCGCTTGCGTCATTTTCTCTATTTTCTCTCATTCCTTTCTTTCTTCTCGTCTCCTCTTTCACTTCCCACCTCCATCCCTGCCTACCTTGTCTGTCTCACGCCGTTTCACTCTCTCCTCATTCATTCCCACTCAGCCTCGGGCTCGTCCATGACAATAGCCTCATTGTGGCTGCGTTTGGTGGGTGTATGTCGGACCACACAAGACTGCACAGGAGACGAAAAACGAGCGCGTCCCTCCTCTTTCTCTGTACCCGCACATATAATCATTGCTTAAATCACCAGGTTCTGACAGCTTGTCAAGTCACAGCTTATATAGAGGAAATACCTCAGGGAGGAATATGTCCTTTAAGCTGTGCATGCTTGTCTATATGTGTGTGTGAGTGAGTCTCAAAGGATGGGGGGCGGCAGGGGGGGTGCAATCAGGGCATTAGGTACCTGTCTCATCCTGGCACTTAAGTGGAGGAGTGAGGGCGTGGCACGACACTTGCACACAGGCCCTATTGTGCATTGTTTTCACACGCATGGATGGATAAGTGATGGATGGAGCGCTTCTGGCAGCAAACATGGCGGCACATGTGGCGGCTCATTTCACACGGAACTTGTGAAATGAGCGTGAAATCCAAAACTAACAACTAAGGAACAATGGCATGAATAGCAGACGGCATTTATCACCATATTCACATGAAAAGGTTAATGAATGTGTAAAAAAAAACGGGGTTTGTTATGGTTCGGGCAAACAAATGGCTACAAATAAAAGATGGGAAGATAAATGATCCGTGGTTTTAGCGGTGGATAAGTGAAACATCTGCACCAAAGTGTCTCTTCCTGGCCCAGTGAAGACGGTTTGTAAACTATGTATTTTTAACACAGGAAAAAAGGCTTCAGCCATTAAGGAGAGAAACGGAGAAAGAACCTGATCACAAAGACTCGGGTGCATTAGTTGTAAATACTTTTCATTCGCCAAAAGGTCGTTTTCCCGTTATGATGCATGAAGCATCATCTCACTGGTTGTATATTAAAGCTCACATGCAAAAAAAGTCACATTTCCTGCCTTTTCTGCAGCTTTTACCCACATACATGATTCGCATTAGTCGATGGAGTTTACTTAGCGTTCATAAAAACGCTCACATGCTTTTTCCTACTAATATCATCATCAGGAATGAACTCCATTGGCTGATAAAGAGGATATAAAATGGCTGAAAGCTAGTAAGTGGACCTTGAGTTTGGATTATAGACTGTGAAGATGGAAAACAAAGCCAGCTTCTAAAAAAAAGTGAAGCCAGAACATCTTGATCTGTACTGTGTGAGCAGGACCTCGTGACCATCACCAATCAGGACAATCTGATTGGTGCAGACCAGTGCAAGACATCAGCGCCTGTTAGGACACTTCTGCTTCATTTCTCTTCAAAAATTGACATTGTCTGTCTTTTTTTTACTGCGGATTTGTATTTTTTAAGTATTTTAAAGGTCAGGAACTTTTATCCTTTTCTTGTTTGGATCATTTTAATGTCAAACTGTCTCTAAAGTTGTTTCTTTTCCCTGCATCCCCATCATGTTGGCGTGGAGTGAGGACTCTGCACACTGTGCTCACTCATCTAAACGTGCAGTGTTAGTCATTCTTTAAACAAAAGATCCAGGTTTACAGCTCCACAGGTCTAAAATTGTATAAAAATTCCTTGGTCCGACAGTCGAGCAAATGTCATGCCAGAATGGTGATGGATGACTTGCATTCTCTCTCCGCGGCCTCAACACGGACCAAAGCTGAAGTTCTGCTAGCTTGAGTTTATTCTTAACTTGGCCCAGATTTGCACCAGCGAAACTTTGCCAAATCTGGCAGCTATATATGCCCGAAGCTGGATCACATTTGGTCCTTTAGTGCACAGAGCTCACTCTCAAAACCCTACAGAGATCAACTGAATACATAAAATTAAACCAGCCTTGCATTAGCAGAAAAAAAATTTGAATAACCTCGATTTTTCATGAGGAAGAATAGCTTAAATGGGCAATAAAAAGGTTGAATTTATATTTATAGAGTGTGTACGTCCGTGTGTGTGTGTGTGTCAGCGCTGAAGGCCGTGCGACCATAAATCATACCATACATTGCAATGTGTTAAAGCTGAAAAAATAATGGTTCATCGTGCACCTATACTCAGGAGCGAAGCAGAAGGAGGCGTCAGAGTTAAAAAAAAAAGAAAAAGCCTAAAACTAGAACCAGTTTCCTGACTTCTGGATTAGACCTAATTAGAACCGTACCACTATTTTAAAAGCACGTAACCAGTATTATTGTTAAAACTTGTAAAAATATCTTAAAAGATGGGGTGAGCTTCGTTTCTGAGAAAGAAACCACGAAAGAAGCACTTCAGTCTTCGACATAACATGCAATCAACCTGCCGGCGCAGCAGAGAGGAGCAGAGTTTCTCCTTATAAAGGCACGATGGCAACAAGTGTTACCGGCTTTAGGACGACGCTGCCCCCACCCCAACACATCCACCTCAACACATCCACATATAAATCAGGGTGTATTTGTAGTAAATGTCTGGCTTACGCTGCATTTAAGTGCTCCTGCTTCCAAGTAGAAAGCTCTCATATACTATTTTTCCAACACTGGGTTCATTTTTGACATAGTTTTGTACAGTTTTTTATTTAGACGGATGGAAAAGAAGAAAATCTGAGGCTGCAAATGGAAACTGATCGGTTATACAGAACATTAATAATAATGATAATGATAAAATACATCGTTTTGAGCTTTTCTAGCTTTGGTTTCTCATTCACAAAAGCTCCGTTCAGTTCTTGCAGTTATTGTTTTGAAGGCAGCTTTATTCCTGCATATTCGACTTGTGTCTGCTTTTCATAATACGCCCTCTAATTTCCCTCCATGTTTGCTTTTGTTCTCAGATTTGAGCAAATCCGACCCTCGTTGCCCAACTTCTCAAAGTCCTAATTTTCATGTGATAAATACAAAAACAAACAAGAATTAACAAAAACTTAATTTCCCTAATATGTTATGCAGTTTTGCCACATCAATCCAAACACTCCTGACTCTTTTTTATGGATGAAAAATAATGGAAATACGAAGCCCACCCACTGAGTTGTGTTAAGATGCTATCAGTCTCTCTCAGCGCTGATAAAAACACACAAAACTATGCACATGTGAGCCAAACCAAACCGTGAAATAAATGTTGACAGTTCATTTGCTGGCACGATCTGAAGCATAAACACACATAAAAATATATATTTATATATCGTAAATAGTCAAAAACAAGAAATGGCTCGCCTGGTAAAACAATACCATCTTATTATTTTCATCTTCTTCCTAAACTGAACTGTCACCTCTGAAACACACCAACCAACACTGTTTTATCTTTTTTCCTTCCTGTCGCCAACAACAAACCGCAGGAAGCAGCGATGAGATGAGGAATAAAAATGGACTTTATGCATTTTATCTGAAATATACGTCAGATTCTATATTATATAAGAAAAGTGAGAGAATTGATGGATGTACTGCTGATTTTAATGACACGCCTCCAAACCTATTAGCTTGTTTAGCAAACTGATAAAAATTAAAATAAAAAACCACAAGACAAAATCTTTCATGACTGTCAACAACAGATAATATCTTAATTACATGTTTTTTAAAAGTGGTTTTTAACCTGGTAACAGCTGGATTGATTACTTGGGTAATTAGGAGAAATAATTAGGGTCTTTTTTTTCCATGTGGTGCATCATGAGAAGAAAAGCTCTGAGAGAAACCTGAAGGAAAAAAGTACAAGTCAGAAGTTTTTGTCTTTTTAGAGAAGTTTAACATCTAAAGACCTTCTCTGTGCAACATTTAAGTTTATTCCTGATTCCAGAAATGAACATCTGGACACCTCTGGTTGGCTGTTTCACATCATGCATGCTGAGAACGGCTGCGTCTAACCTGTAGAGTGATATTTCTATTATTTCTCTATCCTGTGCAGCTTTTTGAGTACTTGAAGTGTTTTTCTGGCTGTGCACAACTTTCTCATGCACAAGAGCAACACACACACACTCATATTTTCACTGATTGAAAGTGACGTAGTCGTGCAGGGAAACAGCCGAACGTTGCTGTAAACAAGCAAAACTAAACGACTCTGTCAAAACTTTAAAAACTCTGTAGTAAACATCTCAATACACAAACGTTTCGCAAGCATGACTTCAATTATTTCACAGCCTTTTCTCCCATTATGTAAAAAAAAAAAAAAAAATCATGTGACCAAAATGAACTTCTGCTTTCCAAGAGGAACAAGAAGCCTTCCAGAGAAACTCTGTCATGTAAGAGGAGATCCTGTGCAGGTACGACCTTGAGGCCCTCTTACATAACCTCTGCTTAAACACAGTGGGACCTTTCCCATTAAACCTTGTGTGTGTGTGTGTGTGTGTGTGTGTGTGTGCATTATCCCAGCATTCATATCTCAATCTCTATCAGTGAACATTTGAGCCAACCCAGCAGGCATATCTATTGGTCTGCTGATCAGTCAACCTGCTCAGCAGCAAAGCCTGATGGATCCTTACTTCCTCTCCTTATCCCGCGCTCCTTTTGAAGCCGATCATCTTCCTGCTTTTGTTCGCTCTCTTCTGCTTTAAAGTGAAAGCTGCATGTGCATTCACGGGATCCATCCATGCATGTGTGTGATCAGGTTCTCATATAGATAAGCGATCTTAAACTAACAGAGCAGCCTGAGAGCAGGTAAAGCGTAAGAGGCCACACTGTTGATGAGCAGATTGCATGCGTTCGCGTGTGCGTAGATGCATGCATGCATGCACAGATGCACAAACACACACACAAACATGCACGCCAACGGTAAAATAAGCAGGTTAAATAAACAAACAGATGTTCCTCACACGAAGATTCTGCTACTTTTTCATCCAAATTGTCTTTATCTCAGCATGTTTTCAGGTCTGCAGTGTCTCCTGATTGTTGTGCTGCACTTCTGCTTTAAAATAGTTAAATTTCGTGGATTTTAAAAAGCTCATGACGGAATTATTTCCATGCAAATACTTCACTTATAATAATGGAGCAGTCAGCTTACAGTGTTCTTTTTGGATCTTTTCATACATGACAACATGTGGAAAAAACAATTAACACTAATGTAACTCTACTTTGTCTTAATGTGTTTCCTCACAGTAATCCGTCCACTTCCAGCTGGCTCTTTGCCGCCGCCGCCGCTGCTGCTGCCGCTCCTGCTGCATGCACATTGTAATCATGACGGGAAAAAGAAAGTCATTTTCTCTAAAAGAATAATGCTGTCTCCTCGAAGCTTGTGACAAACTGCCAACAAGGAGCCAACAAGATGCGGTTGCGTAACTCGGTGTTCCTCAGGCTACCAAACATCGAGAAACAGTCGCGGCTGCAAGTGATGGAGGCAGAAAACTGATGTCCACGGGTGGTTGAAGCAGCTCCATTCAAGTGGATTAATGACGCTCAGTCATGTGGTGCAGCTCTCAGTGAGGAAAAAGCTGTATTACACTGTCAAACAGTCGATTAAATGTAATGTAGCTGCACATTTCATTAGTTTATATTCATGAAAGTATTATGCAATTATCAATTAGACGGTTATTTGCATGAAACATGAAGAAAGAGAAATAGAACTTGATATTAAAATAATACATTTATAGTGATTGACTGTATTATTCATAAGTTTAATCACTTTTTGAAGTATCCCTGCTCATTTGTCATGATTTCTCAAGTCTATTGATGTAATGAATCTGTTATTCAGCGCCAGGCGTAACTATGAGAGTGTGTGTACGAGTTAAATATGTGATTTTTTTTAAAAGTAAAGCAGTAAATCGCACAAATATTAACCATAAACCTGCTGTGAGCTCCTGTAGAAATAAAGGTTCCTGCTGTTTTTAGTCGCCTGTGGCAGCGTCAGTCTGCACATCATCGATCACAACGTGTGAGCTGCCTGTCAAATCTGCACTTTTTTTTTTTGGATACACTTTTTTTTAGGCCTGCAGAGCCACACACACACACTTCTTACTCACACACACACTCATGCATGTACAAGTCTGACGGTGAGGCCGTCGGGTACAGTGTGTTTCAGTGTCGAGTGTGATGGAGGCTCAGGTGAAGAAAAGCCTGGAGCCATGCTGAGTAAGATTTGACAGAACACACACACCATGCACAATGCAGCTGATACTGTCTGCTCACTTCATCATTACACGAGTGTGTGTGAGTCTGTGTGTGTGTGTGAGTGTGTGTGAGGGTGAATGCCTCAAGTGTTGACACATCAGCCTGATGATTACAGCGCAGTCGAGGTTGGCATCAGAGCTCACCCTGTCTGTGCATGTGTGCATGAGTGTGTGTGTGTGTGTCTGTGTGTCTCAGCCTGACACTGACACCAGGGGGGAGAGGGGGGAGGGTGTGTGGGGGGGAATCCTCACTCAAGAGCCGTCAACAGCCCCCGAGGCGAGCAAACAAGCGCACAAATCTGTAATGACTGCTGTCTTGTTTCCCTACCAACCTGGTTTTGTTTTGGTCACGACGGCGATGGCAGAGAGCTCTTCATTAGGCGTCTCTCCCCGCGGGGCAGGAGGGCCGCTAACAATATCTCTTTGTCCGGCCATAGCATGAGGAGAGCTGGCGACGAGACGGAACAGCGTGAGCGTTAATAAAAAAAGACCCGCAGCACAATGGTGGTATTATCATTCCAGGGATGTGTGATTGTCTTGGGATCCCTCCTTACCTCGAGGAAAGGAAAACACCAGCCCCTCTGCAACCTTATATCACAGCGTTTGGCTCGTATTTTCGGTGCCGTGTTCCAGGTCAGATTGTCAAACAACGTCAGACGTTCAGTGCATCTGACAGGTCCAGATATTCGCTTATGAGGAGACGGTTTAAGTTTGCAGGTAGCGTGTTGTATTTCTTGGAACGACGATTGGCAAGAGCGTTTACAATTGAATATTTAAGTTACATAAAACTTACTTTACTTTCCCCCCTCTTTTTTTTTTTTCCTCCTTTCGCTCGCACATCCAAGCTTTTTTCACTCTGCTGTTATGACATAAGGCCTGGAGTGTTTTTATCAGGTCAAAACTTATTTCAACATGCAGCCAAGATCCATGTAGTAAGTCTGTATCGTACATGGAGCGTGGCCTTTTTTTACGCAACACTGACTCCCCTCTTTAAGGCCTATGAGCCTTGTTATGACAAACTTCTAAAGAAGGGCTTAAGAAAAATCGATCCACCATGCTGACATTGATTTGAGCGTTCTGCATGGAGGGCGGTGGGATCAGCACAGGAAAGCCATCATTTTGATCAACTCTTTGGCCGTTCGGCACAGGCGTCAAAAAAAAGGGCTTCGCCGCAGCCAAATGAGGAGACCACAGCGTCATTCCTACGCAGATGCTGAGACTCCTCGCTGTCAGCGCCGGAGATGCGTCCGTTCTTTTTTCTGCTGGTTGCCTGTTTCAATAAAAACAAAAGAAAACCTCCAGGCAAAACACGGAGGGAAGATTTATCAAAAGTCCTGATTAAGTTAAGTGAGATAATACATCGAAAGTAAACTGTATATATCACAAGATGACATGAGCGAAAGGAACATTCCTTCTCTGGTTCTGATGAAACTTATTGGTAGTAGGAGCAATAAAAAAAACAGAAGAAGACGATATTTTATTAAATCACCAAAAAGGAGAACAAAGTGTTTTGCAAAGTGTAAGTAGATTTACAGTTTTTAGTGCTTTTACTCTGAAAAAAATGACAAAATCAGAAGAAACTCAGCATCCTGAGCATATTTTAGAGTTGCATAATGGCAAAGGAGCTGCTCAGAGATCTACAACAGCTTTAGATGCATTAAAAGAACAAGATTAGATCTTTAAAAAGACATTTTGCTTTGAATTTAGAGAATCAAAATCATAGTCTGACAGTTTTCACATCCATTGCTGCACGTTTCACATCATTTCCTGCCAGTAAAAAATAGAAAAATACCACTATTTTTTTGTATACTAACTGCCAAAACACTGCAGTATGAAATTAAGCACTCTGATATTTTGGTAAAGCAACAGAAACTGGCTGTAAACACAACACCGACATTATCCCCTTATAAGTTGATCTTGGGAATGTGGAGTCCTGCTTCTGGCCACCTGGTGAGTCCAGTTTTCATCCTCATATGGCTCTATTTCAGTCCACACGAGTTCTTCAGGGGAAATGTTTGGCCAAATGCTCCGCCATGGCAGGTTACCAGCTAGTTGCTTATGTGTCCATCTGTTTATAAGGTGCCGAGCAGGTTGTCTGCAGTTGGTTATGCAAGGAGAGCGGTGAGAGCGACACTGTGGTGCTGCAGGGGCCAGCTCGCCTGATAGATAACCTACTAAAGCACGAGCATGACAAAAATGTCAACTAGCTGACTTTTGGGAATTTAATAGCTAAATCAGAGTCAAATATGTGAGAGATTATTGCTTATTTTGAGAGTTATGGAGTCAATTATGGCTCTATAAAGAAAAAATGATGGTGCAACCCTGTAACTAACATCTCATTTTAACACACATCACGTACAAACCGATTATTATCCCCATCAACTCAGAGTCTTTCTGATCATCCGAGTTCGCCTGTAGCAGCTTCAAATCTGTGTTAATTGATACGTGAGCCAACAACACTCCATCAAAAACAAGCCGAGGAGTCACTTCAGCTGCGTCTCTCCGCGCCACAAAAACCGCACGACATGAAACGAGGCTTTAATAAGGAGCATATGGAGGAGCGATATAAAGCTTTAACTGGCATTTACACAGTTTCGCTCCTCGTTCATATGTAAACCACATCATAATCGAATCCCTGCTGAAAGTAACAATGCCCGTTTCCAAATTCAACACTTGCTTACAAAGCACATGTTGACACTGGCGCCAGAGCGCTGCGGGCCAGCTGGTTTTACCAGCACCAGTAACACACACATACATATAGACACACTTTTCTTCACCCCATAAAGTGATTTTCATTAGCGCAAGTGATTGTTTTTGGTGAATTATAAGCTGTTATGTAACACGCCCATGTATGTTAGCGGGCCTGTGCAACAATATGTGTTAAATGCAAAAAAAAAAAAAAAGCGTACATGCAGTCACACCAAACCATCTGCATTTGTTCATTTAGACATTCCTCATCTCTCGTGTGCGTTGCTATATTTTCGTTGTGATCTAAGAGGCTGTGCATGAGACGACATGCCTGCAGTAATTCTTTGCAGCAACGTTGACTCTCATGTAAAAACTGCAGGGTTTTGGGTTTTTTTTCGAGAGCAACAGTTTTGTGTGGTCATTCTTTTTTTTTTTTTTTTGTCGTCACACGTACACGGGTCTGCAGGTGCAGCTGATCCTCCAGCAACACACTCGCTCGGGCGCTCATTTCAGCCAGGAAATGATTTAAAGGCATGAAAGTGGCCCAAGCGGAAGGCAGGATGGGATTGATATCTCACTCAACGTCCGACTCCGGAGCAGAGCTGTTTGATATTACAGGTGGACTGGGACGCCCGGCGGAGTCGAGTGTCCACTGCTGACCCTGAGGGTCTGCCAGAGGTGGTGATGGTAAAATCTGGTGTGTGTGAGTGTGTGTGTGTGTGATACACGCCAAGCATATGAGGATAAAATCAACGGGGAGACGATTTCTGAGAACACTTATCCAGCTGCTTGAGAGCATCTATTAACTCTATGATTTCTAGGTTTTTTTATGTTTTGTGTGTGTTTGTGTTGGCTTCTCTGCCGTGTGCCATGAATCCAGTCCTGGCATTTTCCAGTAATTTTCAAAAAAAATATGCCCAAGGTCGTTTATTATGGAGATAGACTGACAGGAAGTCAGAGCAGGAGAGAGTGGAAAAAACCCTGTGTGGTTTCTGTCGTGTAAAAATAAAGGATGAAGCAGATGAAGAGGTTCAGATGAGGTAAGAGAAGGAGAAACTAAGAGAAAAGAAGGAGAAAAGAGATCTGATCAGTTCTTAATTTATTCAAGGAGGCAAAGAGGAGAAAATAATCCACAGTGTCTTTATGACGCTTTGGTGCTTTCTGTTCTAACAAAGTAAAACTTAGTGAAAATGCAATTAAATAACAAAAATTCCATTTATTTTCATTGATCAGAACATTCTCAATACTCATTCAACATCTGCATGTTGAGGTGTGCAAACAGCTGTTCACTGTTTGCACACATCTGTCTCTCTCTCTCTCCTTCACTGTCTCTCTCCCGTTCTGTCTATGGATTTCAGCAATGGAGGGAAAATGAATTAAGGGTCGTAACTTCTATTTATAACCATCAGAACCAGCAGACAAAGAAACAAAGTGATGTTTTCTGTCTGTTTGTCTCTGATTATAGATCTTATGACCTCACTTTCTCATTGATACAGCAGAAATTGATTGATTAATTACTTGTTTTGTCCCTGTTGCAGACGTTTTGTTATGCATCCTAATTCAAACCTCTCAGACTGTAACTGCATCACTTATTAGCGCCGTAACAATGCTCATGTGCTCCCGTTCAAACCACCTGCATGTGTTAATAATACGTTGGCAACGCGTCTTTTCCTCCTTGAAATAATTCTCTAAACATTTTCCAATAAATTCAATTTTAAGAATTATTACTCGCAGGTCTAAATCAGACTTTATTTAGTGTGAGAAAACCTCTTTTTTTGTGTGTTTTTTGTTCCTGGAAAGGAGTGATATATTCCGCAGAAATCAGATTCATAGGAAAATTACTAATATCCTCCATGCTTACTTTGCCCACCACTTACATGTGACACTGTATCACCATATTCTGAGTGAGTGTTTACAGTCCAGGGTGACTTCAAAGTGAGAAATACGAGGTGTTAGACACTATTAAGAAGTGGTCCTTCTCTGCACTTACACGTTACATAAGGCTAAAACTCAGCCCCTCTCCAGCGATCAATGATCCAGCCGGTTACATAACAGCAGTGTGAGTACATGTGTGTGTGTGTGTGAGAGAGAGAAAAAGACAGACAGCAGAGGGAAAGAGAAAAAAGAAAGAGAGAGATGCAGTGAAACAGTATATTAGCCCCCAGAGGCAGAAGCACACAATGTTCAGTATTGACCTGCTTGTGTGCTCCAGTGATTTTTCGCAGCTTGATGTTTGTACCTCTTGGCATCGGCGTCTCCGTCTGAACTCTGCGGCACAAACCGGGCTGGGTCAACTTCCTGTCGCTGGCTTGCTAACAAAAGAGATCTAATAGCATTCGAAAACGGCGAAAAATAGTCACTTGAGGTGTTTTTTTTTTTTTAACAGACTTCGGTGTATTTGTGTTCACGCAAACACCTGCTAAGTGGCGTGAGTTTCTCCGAAAACAAACAAGGAGGGCTGGAGGCCGACCTATGAGGCAATGCTGAGAGCTTTTTCCAGGTATTTCGAGCCAAAAGTCAAACCTTAAAGGCATGTGAGCGGCTCTCTTTTAACCTGCTTAGATCACCGCGGTAACTTATACGACTTACGTTCAAGATCTCAGATTCAAATGGGCCGTAAAAAGTGACACCCCTTCATTAGCTGTTATGCTGACGATATTCTCTATAAGCAATGCTCTGTTGCGGGAATATGTTATATAAGCAAACTTGCTGAGCTTTACAATAGAAACGGCGCCAAATGAAGCTGTTTTAATGCAGCAGACAAACTGTTGTGTGTTTTTGCAACAGGAACTTTCGTGCATTCGGCTAAAGATGCAGAAAGTTGTGTTTGAAACGTGATTTTTAGCAGAAAACTCTGTGCACGATGACGCACCTGAACAACAAATGGAAACTCTCCTCTTTTTTTGGTCAAACAAAACTATTTCACAGCCCATTTAAACGATCCCACCAAATTTAACATCAGTACGTGTCCTCGTGCTCTCTGCGGTCGCCCGTGCTGTGTTAAACAGACACAGTGTGTAAGATTTTTCCACAGATCTTTTGTCCGAGAAGTTGTACTTACTAAAATGTACAAATGCAGTAACGTGGACGAGCTGTGAGACAGACTGGCGACCTGTTCAGGGTGTATCCCACCACCACATCAATGCTAAAATCAACAAAAGTGGGACAAGAATGTAAAACAAAGATTTTTGGGAGCTGGAAACTTGCTGACCAGACCCCTGCAACATGGAAAACACACACACATGCACACACTCTCTAATTTATCACTCGTTTTTTTAAAAGTTTTTGTGTTTGGTGCTTAAAAATAATGCAACTTATTCATCGCTGATGCCAAACATGAAGAACAAAAAGTGTTTGTCATCCATGGAAACAGCTGAATGGAATAAATGCCATCAAACAAAGGATTAAATGTCTAAGTTGTGACATTTCTCTTCCCTTTATTCAGAAATAAAAGCGGGCGTGCGGAGTGGGTGGATCGAACAGCACATGCTGCCTTTGTGGACTCGTTCACCACCAGCTTGGCCTTTCTGGTTTGACCTACATTTCGTGTTGCCTTTGTGTGCATGTAAACACAGCTTGAAGTGCAAATCAGGTTCTGGTTTTGGTCAGGTGGTGAGCATTTTTTTTCAGTTTGTATTTTGTTTTTCAGCCCATGTGAATTGAAATCATGCGTGTGTTTTTGCACACGCAGGTCGGTTGCACCATGTGCAGAACATAGCAAGGTTTAATGCGGATGTGTCCTAAATCTTCGGTATATTTAATACATTTTTGTTGCTTTTTAACACGCTGAGGACGAGTGTGTTCACATTACCTCCACACATAAATACACTTTGATGAATCTGCAGAATTTTTTTAAAAACAGATCAATCATTTGACATTTTTCAAACAGGAATGCCAATAAAGTCACAAGTTTTCGCTTCTCTGTTGTCAATATTTGCTGCTTTTCTTGGTCTTCTTTCCTATAAATTTGGCTTTTTGACTGTTGGTCAGAAAAACAAAAGGGATTTCAAAATGTCACCTAAACTGCTCTGAGACCAACTGATTAGCCGCTTAATTGAGGAAATAATCAGCCCATTAATCTCAAATAAAAACAGTCATTAGTTGGAGCTTTTAGTAATAGCTAACAGATGAGATTTGCTCCTCCAACTTCAGCACCGATCTATGCATGATGAAGCTGAGTCATAATTATTGTTATTATACCTATTTAATGGTCAGATTAATGAGATCCCATGTTGATAATCCAAGATCTGTGTGCTCTCTTAAAGATTTACTGAAGAGGATGAAGTCGGGGATGTTGGAGAAACATCAGAAAACTGTCGGCTGTCCGCCTGCGTGGATATCACCTCTCCTTCTATCTCTCTTTTTTTTCCTCCTCCCTTCGTCCATCCTCGAGCCTAGAACACCGCAGAGTCTGTACAGTGAAGATATGATTATGTACTTTGGCAGGAACAGTGTGCATACATCATTGTGTTTATGAGTGGAGGTGCATGCGTGCATCACAGTGTGTCCTCGCCGGAGGAGAACCGACTCATGGAACACTTGACAGTAGATATATAATTTTTTTTTCCAAAAAGGAAAAGGAAACAAAGACAGGCTCCAAGTGATACACGACTCCTCTATGAGGCCTGCGAGAGCACTTTCTCGTCTCTATCAACTCCTCCCCTCCAGGTAAAAAACGCAGCTCTGAACCCATGAGCTCCTCTGGACCCGTTTCATTCATTTTTATGGTCCTTTTAACGTGACAATAATCTCTCCCAGCCAGGCTGTCTGCTATCTCCCAGCATGTGCTGACTCGATTTGAACCCGGCTCTCCTCTTTTTTTTGCTTTTTCTCTCAATTTTTCTTTTGCCAGATAAGCAGAACTTTCTCCTCTTTCCTCTTTTCTTTTCTTTTCTTCATCCCTCACCATCCCGGCTTGTCTTTGCCTCTTTTTTTTTTTTTTTTTTTTTGCTCCCTCCCACCCTTCTTTCCTATAAGCTAGCTCCTTCCCTCCCCCTTCCTTCCCCTCATCCAGGTAGGTCTTTGGTGCCAAACAGAGGAGCACAGTGTTCCTTTGTTATTTCCAGGGTTTAAGTCTAGATAACAGCAGCCGCCACTCAGGCTCACTGACACATCAGCAGCCTCATATCTGAGGCTTTACATTTCCATAATTGGGATTTGAGAGGCAAAATCTCACAAAGGGAGGGGGATTTCTGAGCTGAGAGTCTCCTTTAAACATCAGACAATAAAGACTTTTGTGGACACTTACATGCACTCTTGATTCTTATACGTAATAAAAGCTAAATCTCTCATTTTTTTGTCGTATTCTGATTTAAAAAACCCACTTTAACTGTTTGTGTTTTGAGAAAAAGTGGAGTGTTTTGGGTGCAACTCGACTTTAATAATAAAAGTTGCGATAAAATCTTTCACTCGGCCTCTGAACATGCGCACTGGGTGCACCGGGAAGATTCACCACCAGCTGGTCTTGCTCCTGTTGGCCCCTCCCCCTGACAACGGTTGCCTAATGCCACAACTGGAGCCCATCACCAGGACGGGCAGACAGCCAGCCTGCCAGATGTGAGGCCTTCTCCGCACTCTGCAATCCGAGCGAAAAACACACACATGCACGTATACGGATAACCCAAAGTATCACTTATTGCAAATAACTTTACGTTCACCTGCAGTGTGTGTGTTTGTGTGTGTGAGTGACTTTGCATGCTCTCCACTTGTGGAAAACAAAGAACATGAGACAAAGCTTCAGGAATTTCGAGCAGACCTCTCTGTTTTCTATCTATACCCAAGAGTGACCTTGTAGTGGCCACAGATTCCCCCTCTGGAAAAGGAGTCTCCTTCAAGACCCTGCTATTAGCGGCTTTGTGGGGCAGAGTGGCGACACGTTAATGGCATACAGACCCAGAGAGGCTGCAGACCCCTGCACCCTCCTGCACCGCGAGCCCAGCTGACTGCAGGGAACGTGAACTCGAACAGATAAAAGCCGACGCCAAAACCCACAGAGGGATGGTTTGGATTTTGCGCTGGCATCAAAACAGGCTGAAATATTTTATACTGTTTCTACTAGAAGCTGGCTGAGTGTTGCACTCAGAACAGAACAAGCACACATTAATTGTGAGTCGTAAATAAGGAACATCACTTGGAAGACAAACAGTCATCTTGCAGCATTTTACATTATGTACCATTGAGTTTGGTTTGTTTTGGAGGGAAATGTGAAGCTTCACAGCCGATAACAGGTGGAAATTTGAACACACAAACAACATAAATCCTCACTTTAAAAAGGAGATCTGCTTTTTGAAATGTGTTCGCTGAAAGTTGGATGACAGGACTGATATTGTTCTCACTTTTGTATATTAAATATAAAGCTACAGCCAGCAGCCATGTGAGCTAGCTTAGCATAAAGGCAGCAAAGGAATAAACAGCTTGCCTCGCTTAGCCCTCGCTAAGTCAGTAAATAACATGTTTTACTTTTTTATCCTGTTGAACAGAGATTTGAAGGAGTTAAAGGTCCGTGCATGAAATATAATTAACCTCCAGATGTTCATGATGCACAATGATAAAATCCAGTTTAAAGGGTCACTGCCTGACTCACGGTCCCGCTTGTGCTACGAATGTTGACTCATACGTGCTCGTTCTTCAAAAGCAGATGTTGCATTTATCTTGTTAACACTTCGTCTGTGTCATTGTCACATTGAATGAATACGTGCAATAAAAATTCAGTGCACCAAACATCTGCTCATTCCGTCATCCATCTTTCATGCACGGACCATTGAAAACCTTTTTTGTATACTAACTATGAATTCATTATTAATCAATGAGTTCATTTATGTTAAAAAATGGCCGTTTTGAAGGAAGATGTTTTGCACGTCTGGCACCAGGCCCAGTCATCACTTCTTTAGACATAAATCTTGTAAAGCAAAATAAAATAAAGTCTATAGTTTTCTTTTTAAAAAGGCTAAATACTGTCACTGTATTTTTATTAAAAGTTACTTAAAACGGATAAAAGGCTCCAGCTGCAGATTAATAAACATTTGCAGAGAATAGTGTTTGTGGGATTAACTTAAAGTAGCTCACAGTGTGTGTGTTTGTGTTAATAAAAGAACATGTCACCCTGAACAACACTGTGGTTCACTGATGTGTTTTTAATAACTTTTGGCCGACGATGAAGCTGTTTGGCTGCAAAGAAACATGCAACGGTGCATCAAGCTTTACTATACAGGCATCACTGTTAATACTCTATGATATCAAGTTGTTTTTGGTCCGTTCGTTGGATTCGTTAGCAATAAAGAAAAAATACAGCACACAGCTTTTAAAACAGTCTGAGAAACTACATTTTCTACAGTGGGTATAGTATTGCAAGCAGGCTTCTGTGAACTTCTTTAGCAGGAATTGTAATAACTTCTATGGCATTCAAGGTCATTCTAATAAAACTGTAACTAGTAAAACAGATTCGGGGTTATTGGATAAACTTCCTGAGGCGGTAAGTGGTAGTGTCATCAAGCTAATAAGTCACCATTTCCCACATTTTTCAGTGACCTACCTGGCTGAACCTTCGCCGGGCTTTAACTTGGACTTCTAAGGTTGAAACATGTGTGGCTCGACGTTTGGTTGCGTTTAACAGAGTTGGTGTGTGATACGGAATAAATAATTGATCCGTCGCTGATGCAACAGAACGATGCTGTAATCCCACAGAGGCTAAAGGTCACGATGATGTGGCTGATGGGCGATATGTCTGGATTATTTCCTTATAAACACAAGGGTTAATGGGTAATCGGCCACACAGGCCCATACCCCGACTCACACACACACACACACACACACTCACACCACATTACGAGCACTGCTGCCCAATGATCCATTTGTGTCTGTCCAGTTCAAGAGTGACAAATGGCTGTCTCCTGAGCGTATCGCTGTTTCATGGCTCCGGAGACAGTTCAAAGAGGGAGTTTGGACGATCTAAAGTAGGTACCATCAGATAAGCCGGTTAATGAGGCCTATTTCAAGTAGCATCTGGCAACAAGCCAACAAGAAAAAAAAAACACAAGACACAGTTGGAGACGAAGGAGTCACCAGATGCTTTTTGGAAGCTGCCCCGACAAGCTTTGCCCACGGATTTAAAGAAGTGATCCTGAACAGATTATTTCCAATCAACACCGACTGGATTTTCATGCTCGAGCTGCAGGACACTGACAGTAGAAACAATGGCAAAAAAAAAAAAAAAAGAAAAAATCATCCACCTAACCCTAAAACTCTTCCATTTACCTCATTTCCCTGAAATCTTTGTGTTCAGTCACAGGCCATGTGCAGGAAAATGTAAACAGAGCTGCACGTGATGAGTCAGAGGGCGCTCCATTGTCATGCAGCCTGCCAGCGAAGCAGCAGTCTCCCATAAGGAGAGCCGAGAAGAAATGAAGGAAAGAATAACAAAATCTGTGCGTTATCTATCACAATGTTGATCCAAGTACATCAATTTGTGGGTGCTAGCTGCTTGTAAGCATGTAAGTTAGCTTCCAAGGTAAATCGATGTAATACGTAAGGATTTAGACGTTAAATGCATTTAATCCAACACAAGATGCTCTGATGGAAAGCCAGCTGACTGCTCTAATAAGTGCACATTTTGTGCACTTTTTGATCATTTGTCAAGGAAAAGCTGGCCTGACGCTCTGACACTGCCATTAAATATTTGCTTAAAGTTGAAAGAATTAGCAAAATCAGTGCTCGAAAGCCAATTACACAGATAATAAATTATTACACGCATTTAAAACATGTTCCATATTGTAAGTGTATCCCGCTCTGGGTGGCCTATAGCTTCAGCATCACTCTCCATTAGAAACGGGTGCGCTGGTATTGCCGGAGTGCTTTGCTAAGACTTGACATCAAAGGCTTCCATAAGTCAGCTGGTGTTTGGCACGCCGCTCATCACGCTGGCACGGACCGGAGCTTGAACTTCAGAAGCTCTGGCCTCCGCTTTCACAAAGAAAGCAATGATGTCAAAACTTCTGGACGCGCCGCAACATCACACCACTTTGAGCCTTGAGAGGAGCTAAAAAACCCCGCTGAAATTTGGCGGGCGGAGGTGTGATCATAAATCAGAATTCCCTCACACTCTCTCACTCCTCACCGACTTCTTCTTCTTTTTTTTCTCTCCCTCTCTCTCTCCCCCAGCCTCCCAGCCGCTCTCGGCCAGAGATGGCACATTTTAAACGCATTAGTGATCGGCCTGCCAGCTGTACATCAGCAGAAAACCATAAATTGTTTTATTGGATGAAGTTTCTGCAAAGTGATGAGCTCAGCGTTACCAATTCCCGGTATACCACTAGCTTATTGTGTGTGTGAAAGTGTGCCTCTTGTCAAATATTCAAGAAAAAAAACAGCTGCGGTGTTTTCCACAGCTTTTGACGTTTGCATATGTCCTGTGTGCGTGCGTTTGTCACGCCTTCCTCCAAATCTGTGTCAGTAGGCTAGAAGCTTTTACAGCATTTAAATTAAACTTTCCATACAAATATTTAGCCTCTAATTTACGAGCTTGCAAGAAGCTATCGATTATTTCTGCAGGCGTGTGCAGAAACGGCAGATTTACGGCGGCTCGGCTGCACCTCTGCACCGCCGCGGGCTGCCCGTCTGTCTTTTATCTGCCTGGCTGGTTGAAGAAGGAGCAGCTTGTGTGATGTTGTTGACATTAGTGCCCATCTCCACCCTCCACCCTCCACCCTCCACCTTCCCGCTCTCACCAGCCCCTCCAGGTCACACGGCCGTGCGCAATGCAAACAGTCCGGGCCTCCTCGGACTGCGTTGCCGGGGTAACCATGACCACAACCAGGTATACCTGCAGTCCTAATGCTGGCTGTTAGTCTGCGGTCTGTTGGTGAGTTATTTGTTTCAAAAACGACGCCTCCTAGAGGTCAAGATGTGCTGCTATCCAACAACGTTATGCACAATAAAGAGCAGGGTCATGTTTTTGTAAACTGATGTTCAAAAGGCAGAAAAATGGGGATTTTTTTGAGTTTTATTGGAAGCAGAATCAGCGTCAAACATCCCAGCATGTGTTCCTGTTTTTCTCTGTTACCTTGGAAATGGGATTCCTCAAAGACGGGAAAGCCCCGGACCCTTACTCGCCACCTCACCCCCTTTCTGCCCTCTTACTCCCCCCACCTCAATACACAAACACCACGCGTCCACCCGTCTGTGGGATAACATTTTGGTGCGTCAGCAGGATTGTGCGGCTCCAGGGAGGAATGTTGTCTCGGAGGACAGGTGCGTCACACCTGTATGGCCTCAAGTGCGTACGGGAAATATTCATTCCATTTCCTTTACCCAAACCCCCCTCCCCCCAACTACAGACCCCACAATCACTAGTCAGGGGCCATTTTCTGTCATAAGAGGCCCTGAGAGCGAGTGAGGACTGGAATAAAAAAATAAAGTTGCCATTGGTGGACTGTGTTTAATGCATTCATGACTGTGGAAGAAAAAACACAAAATAGTGGAAAAGTTTACAATTAATTCAACCAAATATAGCTGAACTAAAATGTCAGTGAGCAGATTTAGACCATTAGGTGTTTAAAAACAAGACTTTTTAAGACTTTTTAACATTTAAAAGTTCAATTTATAAGCTATCAAAACACACTTAGGGGCTTTTATTCATGCAGTCTTATTTGGTGGCATGTAGTTGTTGATGTTTGCTTGATTTTACTGTAAAACTGTCAAACTGAGTCAATTTGCTGACTTATTGGCTCATTTAAGATGATCTTGTCCTTTTTTCTTCTGGTCACAGTTGCTGCCTTCAAGTTAAACTGAAACATTTTCTCTAATGCAATTTCTAGCTTGCAAAATAAAGAGTAAAAAAAAAAAATTTCTCCATTCTCTGCAACTCTCTGTGTGGGCCGTTAACTTGCATGTTAGCTAAGAAAACTTGGACATGAGTGAACTTTTATCAGCTGTAATCTGATTTCCCATTCTCTCGTAATTTGTTTGTGTGAAAACCAACCACAGACGTCAACGGTGATGTCGCAAAAGTTCCTGGACTTTCTTATTTTTTAATATTTCTTTCGTATTGCTCTTAAAGTTTTACTACTTTACAAGGTATGATTGATAAGGTGGTGGCCAAAGGCTGAGGGAGATGAGTTACACAGCTTTCATTACATACTCATGCACTTCAGCTCTTTGAGTGATTATGCAGAAAGTTTGCAGTCGGTAACTTTTGTGGTGTTTCTCTGAAAACTGCAGGACAGCAATGACTTAAAAAATGAACAGCAGTGGCCTTCATCTCTTTCAGCCATGTTTGAATTCAGCTCTCCTCCTCTTCACCATGCTGTAAGATTGGGCAACCACCTCTTTGCATGAGATCTTGAGAGAGAAAAGGCACAAGGACCAGAAACAGATACTAAAAAAGCTATTAACTTCAAACTTTCTGCATAATCACTCAAAGAGCTGAACTCCACACTGATGTAACAAGAGCTGTGTAACTCATCACCTTCAACCTCAGGCCACAAACTTATCAATCACCTCTTGCGCAATTCCTTTCCCCCAATACCTTTTTATCATTTTTTCTTGACAGTTGTTTCTTTAATGTGCATAAAAGAAATACCTGAGAGGAAATTATTAGCCTGTTTAACTCATTCAGTGACCCTGGGAGGGATTTTTAACATTTTTACGATAATTCACATTCACTAATTTCAAGGAGTTTGACCTGGAAGGCAGGCGAGCTTTCGTTTTTACATGGACTTTCACTTATGTCCAATTAAGGCTTTACATCTGGACTTACAGCTGCATCGACTGGTGACAACTGTCTGACTTCTCCTGTCTCCTGGAGTTTCTCCACAGAGTCGATTTGAATCATATAAAATAAGTAGGTGGGTGAAGGTGAAGGTGCGTGTTTTAAGGGGGTATTTCTACCATTCGGGGTCCAGATCTCAGCCTGCTGCACCACTTATCCTTCCAGACCTTCATCCAAGAAATACAAACTAAGCTGCACTTAAGAGAATTCACATAAGACATTATTCTTGTCCCAAGATGACGTCTATTTCAAGGCAAATCCATGAAATATGAATACTATGGGGGCTTTAAATCTGCACCTAAATGACTGCTTTGGAATTTTCTTTTTAGTGTTAACGCTCAAGCGTGGAGCAGAGCTGCAACTATAAATCAGCTTTCCTTCATATTTTACTACTTTAACACTTAAATCATTTGATTAAATAGCCACATTAATGGCCTCTTGAAAAAAAAGGGGTCTTTGCATTTTTAATAATATGTTATTTCTATAAAGTCCTCCATGAGTTTTCCTTTGAACACGGAAAAGGCAGCGTTCCCCGGGTGCAGCGTGAGGTGAACCTACCCTTGTAGGGAATGCAGATACGGAGAGATGTTCCTCCGAATGAAAACATGTTTGTGTGCCGGGATGGACGCACACACACGGAGAAAAAAGAGGGGAGAGATCAGTGGGGGTAATGAATCAGCTGAGGTTTATGAGAAGCATACGTACAGTCTGCAGCAGGGCAGTTTTTCATCAAGGAGGCAGAAAGGAGAGCAACTCCGATCTGTTCCTCTAAAGTAACTGATTACATCTCCCTCCAGTCCACAAACAGAACATGTGAAGCCTCCTCTGCATTTCATAATCTTCCCTCACACACACACACACACACATGGCCCCGGACTGTTGAGTCACTTCTCTGACATGGATGGATTGTTGGCCGGTGGACAACGGAGGGGATCATGGGATGCCTGGGAGTCAGAACGTGATTAGTGCAAAACAGAAAGAGATCGAGCTGTTCTTGTACTCACATGCAAAGCAAAGCAAAGCGTGAAAGTAATAGATACAAATAAAGGGTGACGGAGGTTGGATAGAGTGAGAAAAGTGCATCGAGAATCTGGTTAAAGAGAGGAAGAGAGGTGAAGAGGAGGGGGGAGCTCAGAAAAAAAGGATCAGAGAGGGAAAATAAAAGCAGGCGGAAGGACGAAACACACGTAGCACATTTGCTGTTGTGCAAAACACTCACTGGACCGCATGTGGTTTGTACGGTTACATGTTGAAAACATGCGTGAAACGCCAACGCCGTCCCCCAGGACGACATAACAACCGCCGTACGTCAAATCCGCAGCTCCGACACATGAATGCAACCACATGTTGAGCTCAGGCGGGGGTGGGGGGAGGGGCTGGGGTCAGGTAACATGAAGGTCAACCGCAGCTTTCATGTCCGATTTGTCACATGGTTAGTCATAATCTAACGAGCACGTAAATGATTACGATGCGATGAAGAGGCATTAGGTGACGTCAGAGGTGTGATTGGGTGACGTGGAAATACCAGGATGCAGTCAGCCAGTCAGCCAGTCAGTCAAAACTTGACAGCTGCTGCTGGGAAATGATTTGTGTGGGGTTTTCTTCCCTCCGATTTGTTGACGCTCGTTGTAATTAAAACAAGGAGTTTCCTGTTTTTGAGGGGAAAAAGGATGGTTTCAGACAGACCTTTTTATTGTCATGTTGTTTGTGCATCAAGATTGTGCAAATCCCAGCAGTCTCACAATCAAAAAAAAACTAAATAATTCAGTATTAAGATGGATTGCAGGACAGAAAACCACAGGAGGGTTTTTAGAAATGAGAACAAATGAATAACACAAAGAGAAGAACATCAAGTGATGCTCATCCCTGAACAAAATATGCTAATTCACCCTCAAACAATGACGGGAGAACATAAAAAACACACATATTAACCACAGGACTGTGTGTCAGCGGGGTCTCATCCCGACAGCGGCGGGTTCGTACGTGTTTTTAAAGGTGCTCAACACTCCGAAACCGTCAATGATGCATTAAACAAGAACAGATATCGGGGTTAAATCTGAAGTTGAAATGGAGTGGAAAAGAGTCCTTGTGATCCAAGCGAGGAGAGAATAAACGACAAGAAAGAGGATGAAATGCTGGTTCGAATTTAAACTGAGACACTCGGGTGTTTTCTTTTAAACTCCTCATGCTTCTGATTTCTAATTATTAAATATATTTCAGGTTACTGGAAGGTAATGCGAGAAGTTGGTGCAGAAACCATAATTTTGTTTAAATAAACTTTTAATTCTATGGTCATTTTTGAATAAGAAAACTGTCGACGAGAACATTTCAAATTATTTCCAGATGTATAGTTAGTTTTGCTTTGTGGAATAAGGTAACAGTGGTTTTAATAATAAATTCATTATGCAATCCATTTATAGATTACGTATTTGTAGTTTATGAGGCTTAGTTGCTATATTTTTACATTAACAATGAATCACATGACTTCTTGTAAGAGACAGGGGTCATAAATGATGATGAAAACAAGTTAAAAGAGTGTTAATGTATGTTGTGTGCACATTTTTGATGCTCTAAAGTGGCTAGGAAAGCATTTTTGCAGTTTTATGTTCGAAACCAACTTAATTAAAAACATGCAAAAATGCAAAAAGAGTTACAGATCAATCATAGTGTTGAAAAACCTCAAAACCTAAAACGTATGGGATTGATTATTGTAAAAATGGACAGTTCAGTGCAGTTTTTCATCTTTCCTCCTGCATTAATGGAGTTATGCAATAAGTCCGGCCCATCCTTCGTGTCCACCGTGTTTGTTTTTAGTGCTATAGGTCGATTAACCGCAGACATGGACTCATCCGTGTCCGCTGCCTGTGAAGCTCCGTAACATGTTCACTGTTGACTTGCCCCTTGTCAAACCCTGATGTATTTATTTACAGTGGAGTGAGCCTAATCTAGCATGAAGACTTAATCCAGATGTAGGATTATGGAGGAAGGGGGGGTGGTGGATGTGTCGTAATTCTAACAATCTCCACTTCCATCTGAAGGCAAACATCAGCACAGTTCATTCATATGTTCTCGCATGAGGTTCCGCACACAGACAGCTGCCACTTCGGGTCACCGGTCAGGAAACATGGCAGCAATTTACACTGTGGCTTAAAGACAAATACCTTCAGTTTAAGTTACATCGTACGTGAGCATCTGATACCTTGTGCGCCTTCGTGTTTTTGGGTGTGAGAGGTGTGTTAGTTGTTAAAACGTCTTAACATCAGGAATTCGCTCTTGTTTGAAGTGAATCCTGAATGTGATTCTGGTTAAGTTGCGTTCAATGCCCCTTTAAATAACAGGAAAAAAAGTAAGGCCTTGTTCCAGTTTCTAATCTGTGCAGATTTGCAGCATCTGGAAGTAAAAAGCTGTTAAAAACATCGGATGTGATGAATGTTGTGACAGCACTGGTGCCAAAATGATCACAGTGGCTTTACTAGACAGCTATGTGTTATGTTCATGTAGCATTTGATGTAATTATAGCTGTCTAGTGTGATTGTGAGAACAAGAAAATTAGAAGTTCTAGCAGCTCTGAGGGCCCCAATACACTCAAATAAATACAAACCGGATAGATGGATAGATTAGAGTTATTATATTGTTTTCTACACAAAACCAAAACCACAAACCATAATGTATAATCAAGCTATGGAGTTCAGACTTTAATTATCTTTAATTTACTTCCTTCGAGCGATTTGTGTCAGCGCTGCACAGCAGAATCAGAGATCAGCTTTCAGGGCTTCTAATGTGCCGTCACTTCTTTATTTACTGTGGACAAATTTGTCCTAAAGTTTTCCACAAGACGCTTTGCAGAGGTTTTTTTAAATGAACAATAAACAAGGGATGTAACAGAACTAAAAATATTGTTGTCTGGAGGCCAGAAAACCCGGCAACAATGGAACCGCAACGTCTAAGTGAGAATTAATTAAAGCCTTTGTAATTAAGGGGTTTTAATTTGCACAAACCAGAGCGAAAAATGACTCCAGTTCACTGAACTATAATGTGATTTGTTTTGTTCTCTAAGTGCATAAAAGCAGCCGAGCGGCCTACATTTTAAACTCAAAGTATTTGTAACAGATTACATTTAATACAAGAACTGTGTCACACTGAATATTTGAATTTTGTCAAAAAACGTGATGAAAAGCATGGAAAATTGTGTCCATCTGGTGTTTATCTTTAGGTTCAAGGCACTGAAAGGATGATGAGTTAATAAAAAAGCTTTTTTACAAGCTGAAAGCTACTGAGAACTTTATTTTGAAGGTATCTTAAGATGCATATTAATTGGTTTATTTCTTGCTTATTGCTCTTTTTTGTTAAATATGGTTTGTCATATGACTTTAAGTGTCTCTACTAATGATATGACTGTTGTTAGCCTATAAAAGTGGCCCACAGGTGACCTTTTTGCTTCTGCCGTTAGCCTTCAATGTCTGTTTTTACTGTTACTATAACTAAATATCCTTGGAATAACAAAGGCTATTTAAAATAATTTCAAAGGTCAAGTCAGTTTAATTGATAATCCATTGAAATAAACCAAAGTAATTCCCGGCTTCCACAGAGTTTAAGTCACCTACCAGCTTTTTTTCCAGACATTTTGTCACTTGTCACTGCAGGAAAAGCTCAGGTGCAATTATTAGCAGTCATGATGGCTCAGCTCCATTTCTGGATGAACTCATGCCGGTGAGGCAGCATGCATACGATTACAGCCGCGGAGCTGGCACACCTACATGGAATGCAGCCATGTATTTTGTTGCTAATTAAACCTGAGCTTCTCCAGCAGGTGCATTTGGGTAAAGTGACCGTATGTTTGGACGATCAATCAGTGTTGACAACCTTTGGCCTGACTGTCCCGTTCTACCATGGAGGAAAAAAAATTAAGAAAATCAACACTGCAGTTAATCTGATTTCTCGCTTTTTTTACCTCAGAAACAGCTTTTAAACGCTCTGCTCTTCGTCAACAGTCTTACGTCACCTGCATTATCTGAAATAACTGGAATGCGTCCGTTCTAGATGATAGACTGGAAATTCACTGATTGGTGTTCTTAGGAAAACAGAGGGCCAAGGCACGCACACGAACACACATACTTAGAGTAATCATTATAAGAGCTGAGATGCTTCATGCCAAAATCAACAAATTACACATCCAACGTGAGCCAACGATGGGGCAGACCTAAACAAAACGTAGCATAGATTTGGCTTCAAGGTCGGCGAAGATAAGGGGGCATTAATGACTCACATGAGTCATTATTATACGGAGTGCAGTGACATTCGTTTTTATGTCATTTATTGTGCTGTTGACAGATTTAATTGGTTGGTGTCGGAGTTATGTCATCGTTATGTGACGTACAACCAAGAGAAAAGTGATTCATGTGAGTTATGCCAGTTTTGCATCAGTTCCCCCTGATGAAAGTTCATGCACAGTCATGGGGAAAATGCCCAGGTCTCTGTAAATCAAAGTGCGGTCTAAAATCTGCTTTCTAAGAGTCGAAGCTTGCTGAGATTTGTACAAAAAATGAAATTTAAATGACTTGTGCAGAATCAATCTCCATTTACTTAAAATATTTCCTCTTAACTTTGCAATTTTACTAAATAACTTGCAGGCTTTTTTTGAGATAATCGTTTTTCAGCCCAACTAATATCATCAGCACATTTGATTTCATCACCCGGAGAAATCTAGAAAATCCCAGTTCCCCTCTTCTCTCCCGTCCTCTTTGATTTGCTGAGGGGCATTTGACAGCAGGTCGACAGGGTCGGCTTCAGACGTGGTCGAGGTGGCGCAGAAGGTCGTGATGATGTTCATATAGACTTCCCAGCACTCGAGGAGGCGGCGTGGCTCCACGTTCAAAGTGCTCGCTTGTTGGTGTGGAATGTTTGGCGGCCGAGGTGAGTCCGTTTGAAGTGTGTGTGTGTGTGTGCATGTGTGTGTGTGTATGTGTTTCATCCATGTAAAAATAGCCGTTGCAGTCCAGGTGGGCGTGTCTGTTTGACACCACGGAGTTTCGTACACACCGGTCAGACATACCAACCCTGCAGCCCGGTGTACCAGCCAGTTTGCAGGAAGGGATCATGGGAAACGGTTTCTATACAAATGGCACATCCTGGGCATCTACAGCTACTCGCTGATGCTTATTCATCTCATCCATATCTGATAGTATCACACAGGAAGTCCTGGCTTTTTACCTTTAGAGGGCAAAGTCAGCTGAATATATTAAGCTTGAAAATTCCCGGAGAGAATTTTTATGTAAAGCACATTTTTATAATTCATTTTTCATGGGTTACTTATCAGTGATAATCTTATTTTTTTGTTATTATTCTATGTTCAATAATGCACAAAGTATGTGGGGGGGTACATCTGTGAATGAAAAGGTGATGCACAGAGTTTTACTTAATTACTTTTTTTAACATTTTTTCGTTATCAATCAAATGAGATGCATACTTCAGGGCTAATTGTGTGCATATAGCCTTTTAGTAAACAAATGTACACATGCACACAGTTTGTTGCTTATTAATGCAAATGCATGCTGTATGTGTAAGTTGTATATGTGTACAAAGTATGCAAATCTGCCATAATGTGGTATAACACTCCATGTTTTCCATTGATGATACATCACATATGTGTATATAAATACAAATGTTTATCCAAATTTCATTTAAGACAGGTAATACATTTATTGTTATTCTTTGAAAATATTTGCATGTATATTCTTTGCATTATTTATGCTGCAGGTTTGTGTAGTGCACACACTATATAACCTCAGTGATGCTTTAAGAGATGCACTTCTGGGCTCTTTTTAAATATTTGCGCACAATAAGGTATTGCAATACAATCTAAATAACTTTGGAATTTAATAATCCTTCATTTCATAGTTCTTTTATCTGGCCTCTATTTCATTTCAATCCCTCTTGTGTTGCTATAAAATGTCTTCTCAATCAAGTTAAGATCAATAAAATACTCTATTAGATCTTACATCTTTCTTAGAATAAGAAAAGACCAAAAAACCTGTGAGATATGCAAGGTTGCACTCAGGTCCTATAAACTGAACCAGTCCAACCAATCACAGGGCAGCGAGGAGCGGTGAGGAGCTGATGGAAGAGGAGCAGCAGTGTTGGGCAAACAGTAGCCTCGTATCCAGGTAACACCGAAGCAAAAAGGGTCATCGGGAGCCGGGAGGCCCTGCTGTTACAGGATGATTTTAAGTGGAACTCTTTGTTAAAGTAGGACAGCTACCATTCGGTTAATCCCTCACTTATACTGCTCATTACATCCTGACGTGCTGCATTCATGCACATGCACATCCACACAAACACGCCCGAACATGTGCGCCGATACAAGCGCACGTGCGAGCTGTGCTGACACAAATATGCGTGTCTCCATACCACGAAAACCCCTCAAGTCATATCTGGGTGTCTCATTGAAAACAAACAGCCGAGTCCGTTGAGTTGGCAGATTCAGATTTACCTTGGACAGCAGCTGTTTGAGTGGCGCCAACTTTAGCACTTTGTCACGAGAATCGTCAACATGGCTCAAAAAAAATACAAGAAGCAGCATTCTCTATCTGCCTCTCTCTTGTGTGTGTGTGTTGGAGTGTGTGAACAGTTGACCACTGGTCAATGCACAGCAGTTTCTGGGAAGAGGTGGACCTGAAGTGTAGGCTTTGTATGTTCAGTGCATATAGTTACACAGATAATACACTGCGCGCACACACACATTCATATCAGTTTAGCATTTGTTAATGTGATAAATTTATTGTTGGTTTTTAAAATCATCATGGGATTTGTTAAACATGAGAAAAAGAGGAAACAACACCAGCTTTATCCTTTTAGTTGTGTAAGTAAAAGTGGAAAGCCAGGGGTGAAAAAACACACTTGTTGTTGCACAGTTTGTACAAAACTATAATTGTTTGCAGCACCGGTGCATCTGTGAGGCTTTGGCACAGAGATGCTTTGAGCAACATGCTAATATGCTTAGCAGACATGTATATTAATACATTTTTTTTAATTGTTGTGGAATAAACACTCTTATTATTAATACTCTATCTTCTAATAATGCCTCTGCTCAAGTCTGAGCGCTGCAGCTAATGCTACTGCAGCCGTCACTTTAATTATTATACCTATAAAGCTTTATTTAGATTTCAAACACACATTCGGAGTCAGGCTTTGAAAAGTGATGTCAACAGTGTAATCTCTGTTTGAAGCGTTTGTGTGAGCCTGCATGAAATGAGAACACTAAGTCAGCGGTGCGGTTTGAGCTTTATTGTATAAACATGTAGAAGCACATCACTTGCTTGGCTGAACTGTCGGACAGAGCCAATCCAGGATTGACTCTTTGACCTCAGATAGTGCAGAGCTCGTGAATTTAATCCCGTGTGTCCACTTAGAGGCTCGTTTGTGCGTTATTGTGCATGCACACGCAGACGGAGGCGAACGCATGCACTTTCTGGGACACACTCAGTGAGAAAGCACTAAAGGACACTTATCACTGTCTGTTAAGTAACTCTGACATTTCACAGAGCCTCACCGGGCGCAGTGACATCACAGCCGCGCTCTGTGTGCGTCTGTGAACGCAGCACATCTGATGGCCGAGAGGTCAAACAGGACTTCCTAGCTTTACCGCTAAGTACCATGTGGCCCAGTCGCCAAAAAATACTGGTCCCAGTTTGTTTAGGTCAAAGGTCGGAGGTCAAACATCTTGATTACATCATCTCGGACAGACCCTCTTTGACCTCCTAAAAACATGCACACACACACGCACACAAAACATTTAGCGGTCTCCATGGAGACGGTGTGACCGTGCACAGAGCGTACAATCGCACATACTTTCCAAGTACCTTGTTAAAGCCGCAGTGCTAAAGCCGGACCGCTGAAGCTAGCGGCGTGCGCTTCGAGAACAATGAGGACCGGCAGGGGCCCCCGTCAAGATTTTGAGGTATTGCCATGGCAACGGCAGCATTTGTCTGCTAATGCGGACCAAAACATACAGTCGAGAATCCCGCCACATTCCTCCCGCCAATCAAAGAGGGGCAGAGATGGAGAAGTGACAGAAAGAGGGCAGAGAGTGAAATATGTCCACCGCGTCGCGTTTCAATATGTTTCTGCTTATTGATGGAAAAACGCTGCAGTTCCATGAATTTTACAGGTTTTCTTGCGACCAACGCATTTTATTATCCGTCCTATAAAATTTTGTTTACACATCTGGCCGCCGGGGTTCGGTTGAAGGTTAAATGTGTCGCAAATGGACAAAGTGTGCAAGTTATAATAAAACAAATGACATAAGAATAACACAAAAATGTAAATACAGAAAGAGGATAAAAGATCACAAATGGCTTTTTCATTACCTACAGATTAAAAAATGTTTACACTTGGAGCAAAAACGTGACATTATGTGACTTCAATCAGTTAAAAAGTTCCTTGAAAGTCGCTTCTGCTATTGAAATGTGAGTTTCTTACATATATCAGCACTGATACATTAAGATTAATACATTATTTAGACATAATTTATATCACAATTTGCACAAAACCCTTAAATAAAGTCTCCAAATCAAAGTTAAAATCTGAACAGACTAAATTTTACAAATATTTTTGGGAAATGACACACATATTGAGGGTTGCACAAGACTCACTTTGCTCATGCTGTGTTGCAATACTTAAAATATAATGACAGATTAAAGAATAATTAAAAAGATTAACCAGAATTATCTTCCTCAATCATTTGTTTTCTTTTCGTGTTTATTCTCAACTGCAAATGAATGAATAACAGAAGAAAAACTCAAAGAGTCTCGTCTCTAATTACATCTGCAGACGCCTTCTTTAAACTCTGGAGAATCTTTCTAATAACAGAGTTAAAAACTTTAAATGCTTGGACCTTTTCTCTGCATGATTTCATCTCGAAATGCCTAAAAACTGTAACGTCAGCAGAGTCACAAGTCGCTCGACCGACGTCTCCAAAGCTAAATCCAGTGTGTATCTGTTAATCTGCCCCTCAGCCTCGGTCCACAAGCCCTGATCCCAGATCTTCCTCCTGATCTTCATCTCCTGAGCCTGAGCACCTTCCCACCCTCACGTCTCAAACCTGAAACCCCTCCCTTCCTACCTCAAGGTCATTTTTCAGCCTGTGATTAAAGCATGTCCTGTCAGAGGAGAGTTGAAAGGTCGCCGTGTGGCGGTCCAGGGGTCAGGAGCTGCCGGGAAACGGGACGGACGAACCGCCGTCGAACCGCCGTCGGACATTCCTCCCGTGCCATTTCCTGTCCATCATGACAGACGTCGGGAATGTGGAGGAGGGAGGCGCCGCCGTCTTCATGGCAACGGGGGTAAGCGAGTGTCAAAACACTGAAGCTTCGGATGCCACATTTCGCCTGTGGACTTTCAACCGGGACATTGTGTGAAATTCACATAAGCATTCATTGTTTCAATCTGACACTGTTTTCTTTAAAATTCCTCGGCACCTTCGGGAGCTCGGAGCGGGACAACTTAATTTCATAAAGGCTCACATGAATAAACTTTATTCTATGTGGATCGCAGACAATGTGGACAATGTGCACGTCTACCAAACTCAACTCAGTCCTGATCCTGCTGAGGTCAGTGTGAACTCCAGCAGATCCATCAAGGCCCAGTCTCAGTCGAAGTCTTGTTTTACTGTTTTTTAGGGTTATTTTTGTTTGTTTCAGCTCCAATTTTGTTTGTTTCAGCTCAATTTTTGTTTGTTTCAGCTCCATTTTTGTTTGTTTCAGCTCAATTTTTCTTTGTTTCAGCTCCATTTTTGTTTATTTCTGCTCCATTTTTATTTGTTTCAGCTCCAATTTTATTAGTTTCAGCTCCATTTTTATTAGTTTCAGCTCCATTTTTGTTTGTTTCAGCTCCAATTTCGTTTGTTTCAGCTCCTGTTTGTTTCAGCTCCATTTTTGTTTGTTTCAGCCCCATTTTTGTTTGTTTCAGCTCCAATTTCATTAGTTTCAGCTCCATTTTTATTAGTTTCAGCTCCATTTTTGTTTGTTTCAGCTCCATTTTTGTTTGTTTCAGCTCCATTTTTGTCTGTCTTTCTCTGTTTTCAGTTCTTAGCATCTGAAAAGTATGAAAATTTGTTATTTGCAATTAAACTTATTTGGTCCGCCCTCCTTGTCAGCCTTTCTCCAGACATGGCAGGTTGCCAGAAATGAATCACTGTTTCTCTATGTGGATTTTTCACTCTGATAACTCCTGACTTCTAATTACATGACGTTTACTTAGAAAAATAGTTTTGAATCGATGCCATGTGAATGTTTATCTGTTCTGTATCTGTGACTGTGTTTTCCAAAGTAAGTCCATTTGAATTATTGTCATCGGAGTTTAGTAACACTTTGTTTACAAGAGGTGACCATGAAATATTTTCCCATTTCTCTGTTTATTGTCACCTTCATCAAAAGTGCAGTTAATGGAAAATGGAAGATTACTTAATGTTTTTCCATACACTGGGTTTTAATAGCATCAGTTGGTTGATTTTGCATTTAGTATATTTACACGTTCAGCAGTGGAGTCTGTGAGGAAAAACATAAAGGATTTATGAATGAAAAAACAAAGCTTAAGGAGCTGAAATTTATTTGTTTGTCCTTACTTTTTGCATTGCTAATGTCCCTGACTGAGTGTCATTTTCTTGTCATATGGTCTAACGTGTGTGCAACATTTTCTTCAGGATGCTTGATCTTGAACTTTCCCAAATCTTCCTGAGCTTGATGGTTTGGCTGCATGAGATGTTACACTATCAGCACATATATGCAACCGCACCAAGTCCATTTTCTTCTTCCTGCTCATCCAAGCAGACGGACTGTCAGTAAAATCTAGCAGAGCTTCAACAAAGTCGAGGTGAGAACCTGAGATTCCTCCTGAAGCCTTCAGTCCTGTGAATGTTCACACTTATGATGCTGCAGTCAGGATCAGCGTCCGCTAACGCTACATTTTGTTTTTGATTTGTTTTGATGGAAATCTCCTGTTGATGAGGAACTGAAGGAGCATGAGGAGGACAAGGAGGACGAGGAGCATGAGGAGGACGTGGAGCACAAGGAGGATGAGTAAGAAGAGGAGGACAAGGAGGACGAGGAGTACGAGGAGGACAAGGAGCACGAGGAAGATGAGGAGGACAAGGAGGACGAGGAGTACGAGGAGGACAAGGAGGCCAGGGAGGATGAGGACGAAGAAGAGGACGAGGAGCACGAGGACGAGGAGGATGAGGAGGACAGGGAGGACAAGGATGACGAGGAGGCCAGAGAGGACGAGGAGGATGAAGAGCATGAGGAGCATGAGGAGGCTCCTTTGAACAGCAGGAGACAACCAGGAGGAGATGAAAGGAGGAGCGAGGAAGAAAAAAAGAGGGGGGCCACACGTTCATCAGTCGCAGCCTTCGTGATCACAGGGCCCCGCGGCAAAACCACCAAACAATGGCTCCTGTGTGTGTGTGTGTGTGTGTGCACATGTGTGTGTATGTGTGTGTATGTGTGTGTGTGTATCATCCCAGATAAGGCTGCCTTTTCTCCGTTTCTCCTCATATCGTCTCCTCTCTCTCTTGTTGGTGCTCCTTCTTTCCTCCTCGTCTGTTCTCTTTGTCCCTGGTGCTCGGAGGCCTCTCGCTAGATGAAAGGGTGAGGAGATAAGGGCAGGTAAGGGAGTGCAGGAAGGGAAAAACAGCGGAGAGGGAAGTGATAAGGACGGGAAACAATGAGGGCTTTGATAGCATGTGAGCTGCTGTGGTTCGGGCCTGCAGAGCCCATATTCCCTCTGGAGATGTGCATAATCTTACATTTTGCAAGCAGAGACCTTTAACTTTCAGCTGAAGAAGGTGAAAGCTGGACTGATAAACGGATGGGTGAAGGACAGGTAGAGATATAAAAAAAAGTGACTTCCTGTTGACCCCTTATTTTACCCCTATTAGCCTCTTTTCCCTCTTTTTTTATGAGCGGTCACTCATCCTTTTAGGCCAGGGTTTCTCTTTGAGCCAGTCATTACCTTGCACTAAAAGAATCTCACACACACACACACACACACTTTACCTCACCTGTTTCTCCCATTTGGGGATCTACAGGCTTTTCTCTGCCCCGGCCTTCCTCTCTCGTCCCTGCTGGGTGCGGTTTTCCAATCTGTCCTGCTTTAGTCATTTACAGCCTCACCCACCCACCCACCCACCCACCCACCCAAACTCAGGCCAAACATCCACCTGCCACCCCTTGTGCATGTGTGTTTGTGTGTGTGTGTGTGTGAATATACCCGACTTTTCCCAGAAGGGTCATTAAAATTTTTTTATCTCAGTCGAATATGAGTGAAAAAGGAGCGAGCGTGGGTGTTTGCATGTATGTGCGTAAGAGGAAGAATGCATGGGATTTGCAAACTGCAGCCGCCGGCCAACAAAAAAAAAATCTGCAGATTTGGATCCGAAGTAAACAAACGGAGGAGGGGGCCCGTCGCAGAAGCATTTCCTTGACCAGCGCTTCGGTCCACGTGATGATGTGTACATCCCAAAGACAGGTCTGGCTTGCATTGAAAAGACAATAGCATCTCTATTACATGGTTTTTGTGTTTGTGTGAGTGTGTGTTTGAGTGTGTGTGAGTGTGTGTGTGTGTGTGTGCGCCTCACAGCTGGGAAACACTGCTGGACATTCCAAAGGTTATGGAGGGAGTTCGCCTTCGGGGTTCAAAGCTGACTCTGGAGTTTGTACAGACGTTTGTGGACGACAGATACAGTGAAATGAGTGCTGATGTGGACAAACATGTCGCTTCTTAACTTATCATAACATTAAAAAATGTAACTTTTATCTCTACAAAAGCTTAAATCATCAACCTGCATCCACTGTTTTGACCCATAGATGTTTCTCTCGTTTTCTTTAAGGGCTAAACTTTGACTTCTAGGATAAAGAGTGAGAGGAGATAGAAAGACATCAGACTGAGAGGTGGAAGCAAAGTAAAGTAAGGCCTCCTGACAAACTTTTCCTCTATTGGCTGCCCTACTTTCAGACCGGCTCCTTTTCGCCACCTGCTGTTCGCTCACCTCCACAGTCCTTTTTCCTCCCCTTTGATTCAGTTAGACTCTACGGTTCCTCTTTCAGCCTGCAGGGGGCAGCCTGAACAAAGAAATGCTGCCTGAATCTGATGGTTGATGTTTGGGGGTTGATCAGCAGGAGGAGCTCTGAGCTTAAAGGTCAAAGTGAAAGTTTGCAGTTTGATGAAGACACAATATTTTTAACAAAACACAATCTAGATGAATAAAACTGCTAAACTGGTCAAATTTAAATTAAAAAGGTCAAATTCATAGTTAGTTTTTATAAAAATAAAAGGGAGGAAAATGTTTTAATCACAGTAAACACATGAAAGTTGACATTAGATGAGGAGATCAAGCTTCGGTCTGTAATAAATCATGTGTGTATGATATTAACATCTGATATTTGTTACTGGGGTTGATCCCAGTTTGTGTACAAGTTCAGGCCACAAACAGCAACATGATGTGAGTTGACCTGATTATCTGAGCAAATGACACTCAGGAAACTCAAGAAGTCTGTTTACATGTGAGAAAAGCGAGTGAATGCAGAGTTTCATGTGTTCAAACTCTGCAAAGTCCCAAACAAATCCACCTCCTCAGGCCTTTTTTTCTGTTTTTAGTCAAATCAAAAGATGCTAAACCGTCAGAAAACAGCAAGATGATCAGCTTGTTTCTAACTTTCAAACAGAAACAGTCAATAAACTTTAATTTTAAATTTAACTAACAACCTAACTTGATCTCACCTTTAAGCAGTTCTCCTCTTGCCACTTTTTTTTTGGGTTATTTACTTCTGTCGGTCCTATCATATCTGTATTTCCTGGCCTCCAACTCGATGACCTTTCTTCCTTCCATCCTCCCAAAGCCGGAGAAGCTTCCTGTCTGAACTCCTCTGTTCTCTTATCGGCGCCTCTTCCTCTCCCTCTCTCCCTCTCTCTCTCTTCTTCGCTTCCTATCTCCTCAGATGTCTGCTTTTGCTCTGAACTTGACTTTCTTGGAAAGCTCGGCTCTGCCCTGAAGAGTCCTCCTGAAACCTTTTAACTGTGACTGTTTTCAAGTGATGTTTTCTCCTTTTTCTTCACTCGACTCAGATTCCACAAAAGCGAGAGTTCAAATAAAACCGGATGCCCTGCCTTAAAAAAAAGTGTCCTTTAACAGATGTGATTGTTTATCTCAGTAATTATTTAGTAACAGTTGTACAGATAGCGAATTAACGCACGAAGCATGCGTCTGTCTCCGTCCTGGTGTGACCTGCTGTTCGAGTCACACGAGGACGTCCTGGCAGCAGATCCCAACTTCTTGTCCAGTTTCTCTCGTGTTTCTTCTAACAGGCTTTAATCATCGGTCGCCGGCTGACTGCTCACAATGCACACAGGCATGATGCAACTCCTGTTTGGTTAACACAGATGTTAAGCGATGCCAGCAGCGACATAATGCACTTTAATTCACTGTGAGTCGGTTTAAAATCTATTAAAGCTGAAGGCCGGATGATGCCTGAAGTGGACAGCAGAGCTTTTCTCTGAGTTGTTTATTGATTTCAAGCACTTTTGTCATTTAAAAGAGTGTTTTTTTTTTATGAACACTGCATTAGTTCTTGTGTAAATATGGTTCGGTGGATGACTAAGCCTGCCGATGAGCGTAACATCAGACAGAGCTAACAAGCTCCTTACAAAATGGATCCTGCCGACAGCTGCATCATGTGAAGGGTATGCAGGGTTTTTTGAAGCCACACAGGCGCTTTGGTGTGATTTATCTGAATGAATGGGCTCATTTAGTGCTTCTGCATCATCGCCGCATTACCAAAAGTGTTGTCTTATGGGAATGAGAAGGAAGGGTGGAGGTGGAGAAATAAATTCTGGGGTGCAAACAGGAGTTCTTCATCTTCTTTGTGGAGTTATGAAAACAGAAGAGAGAGAAGGGTTTAACCTCAGTTGGACTTCCTGTCACTGGTCTACTGACGGACTCCGGTGTGCATTTTCCTCTGTTTGGCTCGCCAGTGCACACCAGAGCAGGAAATAATTAGCTTGCATCATTGAAACTTGATTCACGATCGTATTTTCGCCGTACAAAGTGCCTGTTGATGTCTAATACTTTATTCAGACACTGGAGCTTTCTTACTAAATGTCACATCTCCTCCTGCCAGCAGGCTTCTTTCAGCCGGGGTGTTTTCTTTTGCTGAAGCACTTTTAACGGGTTAACTTACAGATGTTTATCATGTTATTTGAGAGAATAAAGGTGGTTGTTTCATGTCCAGCCTGTAGGGGGAGCTCTTAACATACTGTCACATACAAAGACAGCATTTGGAGGTGAAAAGGAAAGAAGAAAGAGGATGTATTGCTCATATACACTTCCTCTGGTCCATCATTTCTGACCTCTCTCATCATCCATCATGCATCATCTTTTTATTATGAATCCTCGTCTGGATCAGACAGAAAAAAGTCTCATAGTATCACTTTTTTGTTTCTCGCCCACAAAAAAAAGGCCCAGAGAGTCATGAAAGCTCATCATTGTGCTGCGTGACGACCGTCAAGAGACGCCACTCCGCTGAGCGCACCACTCAGGCCTTCAGCATAATGCCTCGTCTCATGGCCGTCTCGCAGTTCATCACGCTGACGTCGCCCTTCGCAACGCTGGTGCGCTCCACAGCAGTGATGTAAGGACACAAACTGGCAGCCAGTCCTCTGTTAAAAAGTCTCGCCTCAGGCTCCCAGTGTAACAGTCGGCTCTCGGTGTCCATTATCTGTTGAGGGACGGGGTGATGGCAGCGTCTCTGCCTCCTTCCCATCCCAGGGGACTGGTGACATAATGGGAATCCCCGCCACGCTACGACAGAGTGACCCAAAAGCTGACATCAGGCGGGCAGGGAGGGAGCACAGGAGGGGGGAAAAAAAAAGTTAAAAAAATCAAGATTCTTTCCTTTTTGGTTGCTAAGAATGGTGGAGTTTGGTTCCCAGCATGTTGTGCAATCTGGGACTTTTCCGCTGACTTTATCCCGCCATCAAAGCTCGGCGGTTTCATTATTGGACATTTGAGAGATGGCTGATGACATCAGAGAGAGTGCGAGGAGGACAAAACAAAGAGAAACTTGTCGAGCACGAAGCCGTTTTTACATTCTCGGAGCCACATTATGAGTGAATAACAAGGAAATAATGAAACTTTATTTAAAGCACCTGTTTTTTTAGCTGTGTTGTTCTTTTGAATGCTTTTCAAGGCTGAAGTATTTGCTTTGGACAAATTCACAGCGAGCATGAATAAAAGCTGCTCTTAAAGTGAACAAAAGCAGGAAAAAAACTGCCAACAGTGTTTAACTACAATGTTCAGCACAAGTGTGTTTCATTCATGTCTTTAAAAAAAGTTTGTTATCTATTCGGCGGTTTTTAATCAAAGGAGGCTGAAGAGGAAGTGATTGAATCTGGAGGTTATTCAGAGCCAATCAACAACAAGATATTTAAAGCGGCACATGTGGGTCCTGCTCAGCAGCCACAGTGAAGCATCTGGGGATGAATTAATGTCTGTAAAAGTCCACTGTAAGAGCAACTCCACAGGACTTGTGCAGACTATTAAAGAGCGTAAGTCCTTCAAGTTGCAAATGCAAAGTCACCTTTTGGCTCAAACCTGAAGTCACAAGTCAAACAGCTGAAGATGTGCGTCTTCTGCTAACGTTTTCATGTAATGCAGCACTCAGAAAAAGGCTCAAAGCTGCAGATTTAAGACTAATCATGAGTTTGGGTTCGTTTAGCAGCACAACACTTCATTAAAAGTTAATTTGCTCTCCTGCAGGAGTGAACTGATTGCTGTGATTTCACTCAAATTTGGTGATTTTGGCAGCAAATGTTTGAATCTTAATTGCTGGAGGAAGTGAAACCAAACATCGCATCTGTGGATGTGAGATCACACATGAGGTCACAACAGTGCAACCAAAGGTCAGAATAACAGATATTTTTAAATATGAACACTTAAAGCGACAAAAAGTCAGTGTTTTTACGGACTCGAGCTTTAAGCGACATTAAGAAAGTATTTTAATGAGCAGAGAGAAACAGCGGAGCTGCCAGGACGTCTTGTGGCGAACGTAAATTTGAAGAGCACAATTTGGTGTTGCTGTAATTCTTTAAAGGTGTTGATGTGATCTCATCCATGCCGTGTAACTTGTAACTTGTGACACATTTCGTAGAAACAGGAAGTGAAGGAGACATAACAACACTTGTCACCAACTTCTACTTCTTGGAACGGAGATCGCGTGAATTTTCGAGGCCGCATCGTGTTGTGATGGCGTGTAAAGTCCATCTGTTGCAGTTCCAACGAATACGGACATAAACACGATTCCCCGCAGACACCTCGGTCACACACACACAGACACACAGACACACACTCTGAGGCGGAAGAGAGCAGCAGTATGAGGAGTGGGCTGCATTGGCACAAAGAGCAGCAGCTGTGAAAACAGGCAGTAGGTGATGTCAGAGCAGCAAGGGACTCTGGGAAGCAAGGCCACTTTTGAAGTGTTTTTGGGGTTTTATTTTTTAATGGCAGCGCTGAGAGAGGGCGGCGGATTTGAAGTCGAACTGAGCGTAAATGTGTGTGAGTGTGTGTGTGTGTGTGTGTGTGAGGGAGGTTGAGACACACACACACACACGCACAAAATGCCAACATGAGGAGTGAAGCGTGAAATCTGCGGAGAAACGGAGAAAGAGGGAAAAATCTGGGAGGTTAAGAAAACTATTTCCAGGTAAAATTCCCCGCATTGCGATCGGCAGTTTGGCCTCCAGACAGGTTTCAAGTGCTGCAGGTGCAAAGTTACAACCCTCCCATGTTCCCCTTCCTTTCTCCCCCCCTTTTCCACCCTCCATCCCTCCATCCCTCCCCTCCTCTTACAAGGAAAACACAGCGGAGGGCAGCTGGGGCACGACGCCAGATATGCCAAGTCATACCAGCAGACTGCAGGCTCAGGATCAAAGAGCATGGGGTCCAGGAAGGGAAGCATGTGTGTGTGTGTGTGTGTGTGTTATGTGAAAGCAGGTGGGAGGTTGTAAGAAAGAAACACAAAAGTCCAGAGTTTATGTTCTCATTCTTGAGCATTTTTTTTCCCTAGCAACCCATCGAAGGAGGAAACTTTTCAACGTTTCCCAAATTGCAATTAAAAGAGCCGACTACAGTTTCAAGAACAAACATTGCCACGCCGGCTCACCGCACACTCATCGCACACTCATCGCATTTTCCATTCCATTAGTCGATGTTAATGAATATCGGATTATTCCAGACTGAGGCCCGATCCCGACTCCGACTGCTGAGTGAGCAGAGTTCAGAGACTGGGCATTGCTCTAGTTGGCTGATAAACCAGGAGTGAAATCAGTCTGCGTGCTGGTGATTTCACCCCTGTGAGGTTTCGTAAGGGGGCACGTCTGCCCCTTCACTCCTTATCACCGTCCTAAAAACCAGAAACTGTCTGGGATTTTAAAGGAAGAACAATAAACACACAAGAGACTGTTGCTTCAAGACGTTTGCACCATTTCTTATGTTATATGACTGATTTAGTAACTTTCAGCCTGTAAACTTTAACCATTAGTGGCACATTGATAAAAAGAAGCAAAGAACAAGATCAACAAGCAGACAAAATCAGATTTTAAAGGGAAGAGTTTACATTTTGGGAAATAGTTAAGTTGTATATGTCATAATGGTAGCTGTATAACTTAAACCAGTTCTAGCTTATTGTGAAGACCACAAACAAGCAGGAACAGCAAGTCTGACTCTGTGCAAACACACAAATCTGTCCACTTACACTCTTCCATAAAGTTATTAATCAACAAACTTTGTCTCGTTTGTTTAATTTGTCCAAAAAGTGCAGAAACAATAAGTTTTACAGGAGGTTATCCACTATTTCTTGACCAGGAGCAGCGACTTCCTGGAGTTTTGCATCACTTTAAGGTTGCCAAGCAACTAGAAGAGACAGACAGACAGAGGCCTGCTGTAAAACAATAAGTTGATGTCTTTAAAATTTAAATTCAAATTAAAATCCATCTAAAAACTGTCTGATGACCCAATAACTTGTTGCTTTTTCCCCAAATTTGAGCTCAAGTTTGGGGTCTTTGTTCTCCCATGACTGATCATTTCAGTCTGAATCGATTCTCTCATCTGAATCCTCTTGCTGTGGAGTCTCCATCATTAAAAAAAAAATAAAATCTGTCCTTCATGTGACTCAGCTGCTGATAAGATGCTCGGTTTCTCTGCATCCAGACTGAAACAGTCCTGACAGTCGTTCATGAGACCTGAGCCATCGACCTTACAACCTTTACTAGAACGTGTGCAGCCGTTTTCCTGCAGTTTGACAGAAATACGGCTCTGGTGTCACCTCTTTTTTGCCGGCAGCGAACAATAAACGTCAAAACAAATCACCCCTCTTCCTGCCTGACGGTCAAAAAATGCACAAGCTGCTGAATTCCTGCAGATCTATTTTTCATGCTTGCAACCTGACGGCCTGCTGGAACTTGATAAAGACACTGAAAGAGTAAAACGATCGGAGGTTTTTGCTTCATTAACTCAGCTGAAGATACGACAAACATGTTGTTGCACCAGAATTTGCCTCCAGCTTCAGTTCTTTTTGGTTTTATCTCTCAACTCTGATACATTCATTCCTTTATAACACAGCTGACAGCAGAGAGACATTTAACTGAGGCAGATTATGAGCAACAGGTAGAGAGAAAACTAAAAATTATCGCTCTTTATGTAACTACTTTGACAGTAGAAAAGTAACTTTATGATATATTGTTTTAACTTATAAAAAATGGGATATGTCAAGGAACAGAAAATGCATTTTAGAGTGATAAATATAAGTAGAATTGTAAAGAAATAACATGTTAATTGTGTATGAAAGTCACTGATGAAAAGAAATTACAAATTTCAAAGAAAAATATGGATATTTAATCAAAAAAAGTCTTGATTTCATCAGTAATAATGTGAAAAAACGTCATAATATTTCATAAACTGGCATTTTAGTTGGTATATTACAAGCTGATGTATCAGAAAAAAGTTATATATAAGATAACATATTGAATATTTCATAATAAAGCTATGATTTAAGGGGAAAAAATCTGTCAGAGCTCACAAGTTCATATTTGTACTTGCACGTGTGTTTTGGGTTTATTTACTGTGAAACACAGTTGACATAAAAACGTGTTGCTGTAAAAGCGCTCGACATAAATCTGACCTTAATCACAGCGACGCTAAAGAAAAGTCACAGGAGCTGACGTGTTAATCCTGACGTAAATCCACGGATCAGAAACTGAGGTGATCATCGATCTGTGAGCTGAGGCGACACGTTCAACCTCCAGTGACTGCAGGTTCAAAGAAGTCAGACAGGGAGGGGGCTCTGACGTTTTCCCAGGGGTCTTAAACCACAAAAAAACAGAGAGAAATATGTCGAAATGAGACACTTTACAGGTGAAAGCATGAAGTTGAACAAACAGCCGAACACAAGGAGGCCACACACACCTGACGGAGAGCGGGACGGCTTCACCTCTTTGTCTTCAACAACCTGCAAGACTCTTTCGCCCCCCCACTCCACTCACATTCCTCCTCTCTCACTTTGCTGACACTTTTATTCCATCCAGCTTACATCCATCACTCTTCTGCTCCCCTTTCCTCTCAAATTCCTCTCCTTTTATTCCTAACTTGCTGCAACAATCCCCCCTTTTTTCACCTTTTCATCTCATTATGTCTCATCTTCCACAAATCTTTCACTGCTGCCCCCCCCTCACCTCTCTGAAAGCCCGACATGCTGCCGGTGTGGCTCTGAGCAGGAGAGGAAGGCCTGTTTTTCTACCCCTGGCTTGTTCGAAAGGGGAGTTTTCCTTTCTGTGTTTCCAGCTGCACGCTAAGAGGCAAGTCGATCTGGCAAGTCGATCTGTCAGCGAGCTCACCGGGACCTGATGGGAGCAGCTCGAGCCTGAGGGATGAGACTTCACTCAGTGACCCCAGATTATCCGTTCGAGGCCTCCAGCTTTCTGTCAGACACTTGCTTTTGAGCTTTTCCACATTTTTGTCTTCCAGGAGCTCAGAAGACAGCAATTAAATGTGTTGTCTCTTACAAAAGACAGGAGTTAAAACCTGTTGTCTCCTATAGAAGAAGTTATATTTCCCTGAACACATAATCTGGATGAAGGAGTTCACTGGGTGGGGAGCTAACAGAGGACGCAACACACGTCACACACCAAATAACACACATATAAAAAGGTATAGGAGCACAGAAATGAGTCGCCTGGGATCTGGAAAGGTGATTTTGGGAATAAAACCCCCACTGCCTCCCACTTAATCAATCAAAATGAAAGAACAACAACAAAACGGATTCAAACCAAAAGAAAAATTAAAGCTGGAAGTCAATGGTGAAGTGAAAGTGAAACCTTGTACACGCTTTAAAATAAAGGAAAAGAAACACTTGAACACACACACAGACAGAAACACAGAGAGACGACTGAAGGTGTCGACTCTCTGGAGACACACAACCACCCGAGCAGAAACACACAAACCTTCTTAAATAAGCTCCTCAGGCTGATCAGCATCAGCTGTGAAGGAACATCACAGCTGAACCCAACAGCTCCTGATGATCAAAGCTGACTGAAGCCTATTGACCTCATCTCAGGTGTGATTCATGCAACAATAGGTCTTAAATTCATCAAAAATGGTGAAATTAATGTGTAATTTGGCTTTTCATTTACATAAAATGTTATTTTTATGGGCCTTAAAATGTGAATTTTTGAGTGTGAGTGTGATCTGCAATCACTTTGTAAACTGGTAATATGCAGTTTTTATGAAAACAGTCATTACACAGCTCCAAAATGTTCACTTCTCTTTGTTTACTCACCTCATGGTGTTGATTTACAAAATTATAACACCACCTATGGGCCTGGAATGAAAACTACAGCGTTTTTGTGAGTCAGTATGCTATAAAAAATCACTTTTACAGCTTTGTAATGTGAGCACAAAACTTTTTAAAAACTTAAAAGGAAAAAAAACTGTCATTATGAATTGGACCTTCGGATATAACAAACACCTTTTTAAAGTAATTAAATCTTCGGTTGCTTCTGACAATTTTTATAACTTTATAACTAAGTTTGCAGGACAATATTTCCTCTTTGAAACTCTGTTTTTATTCTTCACACGACCAGGTTTTGTTATTTTTCTTCTGCACAACAGAGACGCAGCTGATGGACTCCGGTGTGGAGCAGAGAAATGTGTTGGATGGTGCAACAAATCAATTTATCAACCGTTTGAGCTGCATTATAACATTTCTGTTCCACTGCTGTTGCCCCTGTGTTGGATCACCGTGGTCCCATCGGACAGCAGAGATAAAAATACTGGATGTGTAAGAGAAAGGAAGACAGGATGAGCAGGAGCAGCTCAGGTCAGACCTCAGACATCCATCCTGAAGACAGACAGACGTGATGGACGCAAACAAAGTGGCTGTGAACTGTAAGGTCAGAGCCTCAGATGACAGTAATGTCAATAATTACAGCTGTTACCTGAGCTGGAGGTCACAGGGTGCTCTGCTGCTTGTGTCAGAGCAGGGAGAGTCCCCGGTGGTGTGTGTGAGTGTGTGTTTTGTGTGTGTGTGATGCATACATCAGTGTGCATGTGTGAAAAAGAGTAGGTGGCTTACTTCTACATTGTTTCTGACTTCATGTCTGGTTTGCAGAGGAAAAAAAGGGACTTTTCGTGCCTCCTGCAGCTGCTCAGACAGTCAGTCAGTCAGTTCATCAGGTCAGAATATTGTTCATGTCGTCTGTCGGCGCAGCAGCTCGGGAACCCGCTTCAATTTGCCGTCTGTATTTTGAAAAACTGAATAATAATATCAAAGATTTGGCTCCGTACCACCGTAAAAAATGCCCGTTAAAGGTTTTTACAGCCCATTTATTTTGTCAAACAGAGTTTCTGATGAGAGATCATGTGACTCAAACTCGCTTCTCCTCCACACTTCCTTCGTCACACATCTCAGGCCATCATTTCACATTTTAAAGCCTGACCGTGTCAAGGTATTTTTTTACAGTCTGAGTGCCAAGTGGGCCAGAGGACTGGAAGGGGGGGGGCTGTGGTTTAATACATTATGGTATGGGGGTGCATGGGGAATACTAAAGAGGAATAAACCATATTTTCTTTACCCTTTTTCTAACATTCTTCTTGTCCAGAAGGTTGTGATTACCACAGACGACGGGCGAGTCATGCTCAATCAGCTGCATGCTCGCACGTGTTACCCGACGTCAGGAAATACTGCTGCACAAGCAAAAAAAAAACAAAACCAAAAAATAAAAACCTCAGGCGAACCGGTTGATGTGGTCAGAAATGTTTTCGGGGTTCCTGTTTCTGCTGGGACTCATTTATCAGATGCGTACAGGAACCGCGATGCGTGCCCTTACATCCAGATCCTTTGTTTTGATTTGGCTTCGGGGTATCAATTTGTCAAGTGTGAGGGCGAAGCTGGGTAGAGTCCAAGTGCCGCAGCTGTGACAGACTAACAGGTAAGAGAGCGACTTTCTGACCTCGAGAAAGTTTCATATGAACACTCCGGGGACGCGGGAGGAAATTTTACTTGGAGGGATTATTGTCTCGGCTCTGCGGCTTTTCAGGCCTCTGTAGTGTTTGCTTTGAATGGCAGCTTTTTGAATTCAAGCTTATGTGGACAACAACATCATCTAAATGTCTAAAATACATTAAAATCTTTTGTTTTTGCTTTTTCTTTAGATACAGCTCCCCTATATTGGACATATGCCTGTTTTAGACTTTATACTTATGTGTAAATCCATGAGCCACCATTGGGTTAAAGCGAGTCACTGATGAAGCCTTTAATGGAGACAAGATGGCAAATTTAGCCTCAGTTCTCCCTGCAGATTGTGGCATTTAGAGCTGCAGATTAGGTCTTTGTTTTATAGCTATTAAATTATGCATTCAACAATAAATTAAAGCAAAAACTTGGTTATTGCCAGTCACAGTTCGGGCAACAAAACTACTCAGTTAACGACAGGGAAAGACCTTGTTCATGGTTAAAAGAAATACACTTTATGCTCCTAAAACTCCTGAACATGCACCTCTTTCTCCTCCCTAAAGTGCATGTTATGCCAGAAAACATGTCCCACAAACCAGCTCTTTCTCAAAGCGAAGGCAGCATAATCTACACAGACACACGGTGAGCCGAGCTGCACGAGAGCCAGGTGATCCGGATGACGGCGAGGAGTCCAGACGGAGGAACTTGGCTGAGAAACGACCTCCTGTGACCTCAGCCGAGTCCCGACCGTCTGCGCTTTGTCACCGGCTCCCCTGAAGACTCGCTCACGAGCATGCATTTTTCACAAACACACACCAGACAGACAGACATCATCTGACTGCTCTCAGGTCAGCGTCGGGCCAAAGCCTGTTTTGATGCAACGCTTTCTGGGAATTTTGTCTCCTCCACCCCCCTCTTTTTTTTTTTTCCTCCCCACCTAATTGCCTTGTTTACTTTTCCAGGTTAACTTGAAGTGACTAGAAGCTTTTTTCCACAATGATGATTGATGCTTTGGACAAGACATGAGTGGGATTACAAGAACCGTTGGCCAACACGGTGAGGACGGATGAATTCCTGTAAGATTTTGTAAAGAGAGAAATATTCTAATAAGAAAAGGACACGACAGGTGAGCAGAGCGGAGGAGGAACTAATCAGATTTCAGAGAAGCATTCCTGGATTTCCAACAGGGCTGCTTCCTTCCTGCAATACTATCAGTAATTACAAACATGTAATGGATTACATTTGGAGTTTGTTTGCATGTCAGCAGCGAGGTGGGTAATGACATTTTAGAGACTGAAATAGGTTGGTATGAGAAAACATAACACACACACACACACACACACACACACCTTTGAGCCGGTTTGTGTCCTCAGAAAAAAACATGGAAAGTATTTCTGAGGGGGAAAATATGACCACAAAACTTCCACGTTTTGTGGAAAAAGGTTGTCAAAAGTGTTTTTCTGGCTGTTCAGGATCATGATGATGTGACTTATAAGTGAGTTAAGTCTCTGCTCTTAAGCTTTGGATGCAGTTTATTATTCTGCTCTTACTGGTGATGACATCCTGTTTATGGAGGTTGTTTTGGTATGAGAGATGTTATTAGCATTTGTTTTTGTGTACAAGGTTCTGAGTTGGAAATTATGGTATGATATGATATAAACAGACTTGATCCAATGACTGACTGTCACTAGATGAGCAACAAGCTTGAAAGATTTGCTCTTATTGTAGCTTCGGCCATGTTGAATTCAATGCAAAGAACCTTAATAATACATGTTTGTGAAATTATAGCCTTTAATTGATGTTTTATTATCATGTTTTTCTTTTATGTACCAAAACTATAGATTTTTTTTAATTGTTTTTACTTAAAATCCCACTGTATGAAGCTGTGTTTAAGCTATCAACCAATCTGGAATTAATAATTAATTAATTTTTCTCTTTACATTTAAACAATAAATTGCATTTTGAATCCAAACATAGAATTCTAAAAAAAAAACGGAACAAACATCAAAGGACAAATAGAATTAAAATGGAACAAACACATCAAAGGACAATTAGAATGCCCCGCCCCCTGTCTTGATGACATCATCAGGTGTGTGTATAGAAGGCAGAAGATCTTCAGTGTGTCACATATTTCCGAACCTTTCAACAGCAGAAACCAGTGTGAAGAATTACAGAAAAGATTTTGACGAGACAAACGACTGATCGAGACGATTTTCATTCATCAGAGAATAAAACTACAACAAACAAACAACAGCATTTCTCTTTGACCTGATTCTACCAGCAAGAAAAATGTCTGAAGTTAGAAATGTGAAGAAGGTGGACGATGGACTTCACATCAAAGTCTCCAAACTTCCTAAGAAGTTTGACGAGGAGAAGGCCAACGGTGTTCGTCTGGAGGGTGAAAAGTCCTCCCTTTGCCGAGAGCTGGACGCAACAAAGAGCGAGTGGCAAAGACAGAAAGCCCTGAAAGAGATGTTCATCAACAGGGGCAAAGAGACGCAGAGAGAACTGGAGAGTCTGCAGAAGTACAGCAATCCAGAGACTCTCAGTGCTGCAAAGATCGCTGCTCAGGTCAGGAGCAACATCAAGCAGAAGAAGAAGAAGGACCTG